>JABSNV010000798.1:0-80612 GCA_024085815.1 Flaveria linearis | reverse complement strand
TCACCTTCAAGAGAATAATATCCTCATCCTACATGCAAAAGTTTGTTATCAAAACAAGCAGGGGCTGAGATCTTGTGAGATAGATCCTCCACACACTTTACTATCAGTAAGATCTCTAGGTGTGACACTAGTCAAGATGAGCTGGCCCTCATAGACCCCAGTGTTGAAGAGGATGAAGAGAAGATGGTAAGGATGACTCTAAAAATGAGTAAAGAGAGTCAACCCAAAAGAGTCACCATGCTCCTGAGGAGGAAAAGGAATCTGGTTTGAGTAAATCCAAGAGAAGAACTTGATTAGAAGAGCAAAGAGAAGATCAAGAAAAGCTCAAGAGATCAAGGCCACCTTTGACCCTAAGCAGAAACAAGCATTCATCTCTGCAGGGTTTACGGTGATAAAAGCTGAAGACTCTACCAAGAGTTCTACTTCAGCTTCAACTCACTCCAGCAACATGAAGAAGGCTGATCAGTTGTGTGGCACTACTACACAGCTTGAACCACCCATTTCCAAAAGCAAGCCTCATCCTAAGAAGCCCGCTACATCATCTGAGAAGGTGAAGAAGGAGAAGGGAAGTGTCCAAGCTCAGTCTTCCTCAAAAGAAGACTCTCAGAAGGAAGGAATTTGACTGTGTTATGTGTAGTAGTACTTCACATCTGGCTAAGGATTGTTAATACAATCCTAAAAGTATTATTCACATGACCAAGAAGAAAACTTATGAGAGGAAGAAGAAACAACATGCTTTGGAAGGAAAATCTGTTTCCTTCGGAAGCTCCAAAGTGAAAAAGAAGACATGTGATAAATTGCCTTCAGAAAAAAAAAGTCTCAGAAGGAATACTTCCGGCACCAAAGCCCTGTCGCATTGAAAGAAAGATCTTCTGAAGGCCCAGTCTCTAAATCTTACGAAGTTATTAAAACTTCCGAAGATATGAAGGTCAAGCCCAATCTTCCAAAGGTGGCGTGGAAGCTGAAGGAAGACCATCTGACTGAAAGTTCATCATCAACAATAGCAAATGATCCCCAAAGCCCGAGCATAGGATCACTTTGACAAAACCCAAGACAAATTAGGCTTGGGTTACTAAATGTAACTAAATCATCTTTTTTTTTGTGTAGGGATAGCTAACGACAAACAGAAATGTTTGGATCATTGATAGCGGTTGTTCAAGGCACATGATAGGCAATGGTTCCTTGCTTCAAAACTTTGAAAAGTTTGATGGAGGGCTAGTTGCTTTTGGAGGAGATGCAAGAGGTTACATCACTGGTAGGGGCAAGGTCTCAAATAGTAAGCTCAGCATTGAGAAGGTAAACTTTGTCAAGGAGCTTGGATACAATCTTTTGAGTGTATCCTAATTTTGTGACCAGAAAAACAATGTGCTCTTCACTGAGCATGAGTGCATAGTTCTCAAGCCTAGGATGGCTATTCCTCATGAGCATATCTTGCTCAGAGCCCATAGGAAGGGAAACATGTACAAGATGAATATGTAAGAAACAACTTCTTCTGGAGAAGTGTCTTGCTTTCTGTCTAAAGAAATAGTGATGAGTCTTTCCTTTGACATGTACAAGATGAATATGTAAGAAACAACTTCTTCTGGAGAAGTGTCTTGCTTTCTGTCTAAAGCAAATAGTGATGAGTCTTTCCTTTGACATAAAAGAATGTGCCATGTAAACTTTAAGAATGTGAATAAACTGATTAAGAATGATTTGGTAACTGGAATGCCAAAGAAAGAGTTTACAAGTCATGACCATTGTGTTGCATGTCTGAAAGGGAAGCAACACAAAGTGTCTCACAAGCCAAAGGAAATAAACTCCATCACTACTCCCCTACACTTATTACATTTGGATCTATTTGGCCCCACCAGTGTAATGAGTCTCGGAAGGACCTCTTATTATTGGTGATCACATATGATTTCACAAGATTCACTTGGGTCTTTTTCCTTGGAACTAAGGGTGAGACCCCTGAGATCTTGAAGAACTTCATTCTGAAAATTGGGGATCAATGTGATCACAAGGTCAAGACCATAAGATGTGATCAAAGAACATAATTTAAGAACCAAATACTTAATACATTTTGTGATAAAGGGTATTTCAAGACAATATAGTACTCTCAGGACTCCTCAGTAAAATGGTGTTGCTGAGTAGAGAAACAGGACACTTATTAAGGCTACAAGAACTATGTTGTCTGATCTAAACTGCCTATCACCTTCTGGGCAGAGGCTGTTTACATAGCCTACTATGTGCAGAACAAAGTTTTAGTAGTTAAGACACATGATAAGACTCCTTATGAACTGTGGCACAAAAGGAGACCTTTCATTGGTTTCTTCAGGTCATTTGGATATCCTTGCACCATCTTGAATACCAGAAATCAAATAGCTAAGTTTTCTAAGAAATCAGATGATGGACATTTTATTGGATACTCTTCCCAAGCCAAGGCTTATAGTGTATACAATCGAAGAACTAGAGTAGTTGAGGAGTCAGTCAATGTGACCTTCAATGAACACACTCCCAGTGTGAAAGGTTCTGGTCCGGATTGGCTATTTGATCTTGATTTAGTTACCAACTGTTTTAACAAATCTTGTGAAGATGTTTCAGGATCCATAGGTAATATTTCAACAGGGGATCCTGACCCAAGATTTGAGCTGAGAAGACCAAACAAAATACTACTTCAGCTCCAATGGTAACTAACTTTGCAAATGAAGATCCAATCAGCATAAGCATGTCAAACACTACTGATTCATCTGGTATGCCTTAAAATTCCAGCTCATAGCCATAAAATCCAGGTGAAGGAACTTCAAATGCTGGAGGAAATGGAGGTGGTGACAGTGATCAAGAATTTTTTGATGCTGATAATCACTCCATGGAAGACAACATCAATGATGTAACACATACATTAGATCAAGCTTCTTTTGATAAGTGTGTTGATGTGGTGGGAGATACCTCATTGACAGATCTAAATTTCTCTAACTTAGATCTGTCAAATCAATTTATTGTGATCCCTCAACTTAGGATCCACAAGTCACACCCCACCACAAACATAATAAGAAGTGTTGACATAGGGGTAAGAACAAGAGGACAAACTCACGACAGTAATGTTTGTTTATATTCTTGTTTCCTATCCCAAATTGAACCGAAGAAAGTGGATGAAACTTTGAAGGATGGAAGTTGGATTGAAGCAATGCAAGAAGAATTGCTTCAAATCAGAAGACAGAAGGTGTGGAACTTATGTCCTCTTCCTCAAGGGAATAGTGTCATAGGAACCAAATGGGTATTTAGGAAAAAGACAGATGATAGAGGGATTGTCATCAAGAACAATGCCAGACTAGTTGTCCAGGGGTACACACAAGAAAAAGGAATTGATTACACAGATGTCTTTGCTCCTGTAGCAAGACTTGAAGCTATAAGAATATTCATGGCTTATGCTGCATCCAAGGAATTCAAGGTCTACCAGTTTGATGTAAAGTGTGTCTTTCTTTATGGGGTGATAGATGAAGAAGTCTATGTCAAACAACCACCTAGCTTTCCAGACCCAGATCATCCTGATTATGTCTGCAAGCTTGATAAAGCTCTATATGGCCTGCACCAAGCTCTAAGAAAGTGGTATGAGACACTATCAAAGTATCTCTGTCAACATGGATACAAAAGAGGTAATTGATGGGACTCTCTTCATCACAGCAATTGGAAATGACATAATGCTAGTTCAGATGTATATAGATGACACTATCTTTGGTTCAACTAATCCAAAGCTATGCAAAGACTTGAGAAGCTGACGAAGAATAGATTTGAAATGAGTGCCATGGGGGAACTCAATTTCTTTCTAGGAATTCAAGTGAAGCAGGTTGAAAATGGCATCTTCATAAGTTAGTCAAAGTATGTACAATACATACTTACAAGATTCAAGATGACTGATTGCAAGGTTGCAAAGACACCCATAGCCAGAAACCATTCCCATGGTCCTAATCTTAAGGTGGAGTGTGTTGATGAACATCTCTGCAGGGCTATGATTGGGTCTCTTATGTACCTTACTACTAGTGGGCCTGATATTTTGTTTGCCATATGTATATATGCAAGATATCAAACTAACCCCAAGATGTCACACCTAGTTACTATCAAAAGAATTCTTAAATACCTTAAAGGTGCTCCTAAACTAGGCTTTTGGTATTCAAAGAATTAAACTTTAATCTGTATGCTTATATAGATAGTGACTATGGTGGATGCAAAATGACTGCAAAGTCTACATATGGGGGATGGTGGATGCAACATGACTGCAAAGTCTACATATGGGGATGTAAATTCCTTGGTGGAAGGATAGTCTCTTGGCAATACAAGAAACACTCCTGTGTGTCTGCATCAACTGCTGAGGCTGAATACATTGCTACTGTAAGCTGCTGTGCTCAAGTGCTTTGGATTCAAAATCAGATGCTAGACTATGGATTCAACTTCAAGGAGACTCCCATCCACATAGACAACAACAGTTCCATCTATATTACAGAGAATCCTGTACAACACTTAAGGACCAAACACATTAATATCAGGTATCCTTTGATTAGAGATAATTTTGAAAAATGATTAATCAAACTAATCAAAGTTCACACAAATGAACAATATACTGATCTGTTCACAAAGGCTTTTGATGAACATAGATTTAAGTATCTTATATCAGCTATTGGGATGATTAACATGTTGGGTTTGATAGAACACAAAAACAAGTTTAACCACTTAAACTTTCTGAAAAACGCAACGGAAGTTTAGCTTTATAACAATGTTTATAAGCTGAAAATTCATGTTCTAGATGATGTTTTAAGATGTAAACAAACCCAAAACAAAAGGATCTTTATATGTGAATTAGCAAGCTATATATACATAAAAACGAGCATTATGGACAGCCATATAGAGGCTGCCATATACTACCTTTTCAGCCAACAAAATCGACCAAGAAGGAAGTGTTGGATGCTCCAAAAACGGCCAAGGATCCAAGGAGAGGATCCCTCAAGCTTGTATACCCCAAGCTTACTTGCAAAGGCACCTTCTTGTTAGGAAAAAACACCACAAAAAGCTCCAAAACCCCTTGTTCTTGCTGCTTATTTCCGTAAGCAATGAGAGAGAGAGGAGAGGATTTTTTTGCTAGTTTGCATGTATGGATATGAGAGAAAAAGAGGAGTACAAGACTAGTTAAGATGTGTATGTTCTCAAGGGAAAGGAACCAATCAAACAGGGGGGGGGGGCGAAATTTTTGAGATTAAAGAGTTTCCCTTTTTAAATTATAACACATACATTATGTTAACTAGTCTTGTAACTAGCTTATGCAATTAACCATTTAATTGTATAAGTAGTATACTCTCATTATTATTTGGTGTTATCCAACTTATTTAAATAACACTTCAAATAATATTATTGAACAAATATTCTAATAAGTTGTTCATTCTCATATGCAACTTATTTAGAAAACCTATTTCTAAATTGGTGTAAATATTTAATTGCATGATCATATCATCAATTAAATATTAATTGGTGTTTGCTAAGCTTGTTATTGGGTATAACCCGACTTGGATCATAACGTACTAACCACATCAAAATTCTACGTGTCTTGGGCATATAGAATCCTACAATCTCCCACTTACCCAGATTCATAGAAGATTGATGCAAGCAGTAAATACCGCCTAACAACGGTTTACTACCCTTAATATGCATGACTTATAGCCATTCAATAACATCATCCCATTCAAGTACCCTACTTGAAATGATTTAGGTGAATCAATCATCTATCCTTTCGTTACAGATGTCATGTTAAATCCAAGGACACAGAATGATCATTCCTTGTTGATTTAACTTAATCAGGCCTTAGACATCTTGCTCTTAACGAATAAGAGGAACAAATTCCGTCTTGATTACATACGTTTCTCACAAACACCTCGTGTCACACCTAAACATAGCCTTATGTACTGTCCAATATTTCAGGACAGTGAAGAACTAGTTCAAGGTATAACACCTGGTGAATATCAAAACCCAATATGTATCTCAGGTCTGAGGATACCAAATGATATTCGCCTTTTACTCAAACTTACTTATGATCAATCTAGAAGATTCTATGTAGTAAGAATTTGAGATGCGGGTTAGTCCAATATTTGTATACCACAAATATCTATGAACCTTGGTAGCAACCCATTGCTCTATATTCATCCTTATGAATATCAACCAATCCATGTTCATAATAATCTTACCTTCACACTTGTTCCCATAAGTCTGAACGATTACGGACATTTACAGTAAACAATTTACTCATGGATTAAACATGCTAAATTGGAACATTAATTGAAACATTATAACCAAATAATTTTATTCAAATAATAAAGAGTTCCACATATCCAAATACAAAATTTACAGATCAAATCCAATCACTAGAATATCGAAGTCCCATTGCACAAGTATGACCTTCATGCTTTGCCTTTTCAAGGAGCTTCGTGAGAGGATCCGTAATGTTTTGATCCATGTGAACTTTGCGAATACATATCTTTCCCTTTTCAACTTCATCTCGTATGTAGTTGAATCTCCGCTCAATGTGCCTAGTCTTTTGATGAGCACGGGGTTCCTTTATTCGAGCAATCGCACCCTCATTATCACAAAAGATCTCTAGGGGGTCCTG
Source organism: Flaveria linearis (assembly GCA_024085815.1). NCBI lineage: Eukaryota > Viridiplantae > Streptophyta > Magnoliopsida > Asterales > Asteraceae > Flaveria > Flaveria linearis. Next base: position 73,981 of record JABSNV010000798.1, on the reverse strand, counting down.
AATGGAAGGGACAACCCCTAGATCGGCAATGAATTTCTTCAACCATGCAGCTTCTTGAGCTGCCAATGAGGCGGTGACGTATTCTGATTCTGTAGTTGATAGAGTCACCACATCCTGTTTGGAGCTCTTCCAAGAGACAGCTCCTCCATTCAGAATGAAAATATATCCCGATTGTGACCATGAATCATCACGATCGGTTTGGAAGCTCGCATCCGTGTAACCTTTTACAACGAGTTCCTTATCACCAGATCCATAGATTAGGAACATATCTTTCATCCTCCTTAGGTACTTAAGTATGTTCTTAACGGCCATCCAATGACTGCTTCCAGGATTTTGCTGGTATCGGCTTGTCATGCTTAATGCGCATGAGATGTCCGGTCGAGTGCATATCATTGCATACATGATGGATCCAATAGCAGATGCGTATGGGATTGCCTTCATTTTATCTTGCTCATCCTTTGAGCTTGGACATTGAGTCGTACTTAATACCGTTCCTTTTGAATAGGTACCGTACCTTTCTTAGAGTTCTCCATCTTGAACCTTTTCAAGATTTTATCAATGTATGCACTTTGATTTAAACCAATCAACTGCCTTGATCTATCCCTATAGATCTTTATTCCCAGAATATAGGCGGCTTCACCAAGATCCTTGATGGAAAAACAACTTCCAAGCCAGGTTTTTACACCTTCCAAGGTTGGAATGTCATTTCCAAATAGTAGTATGTCATCAACATATAATACTAGGAAAGTGATGATGCTCCCACTAGCTTTCTTATATACAAAAGCTTCATCAGCGTCTTGATGAATCCAAATTTAATCACTTCTTCATCAAAACGGTGATTCCAACTTCTCGATGCTTGTTTCAATCCATAGATTGATTTCTTTAACTTGCATACTTTATTAGGATGTTTTGGATCGACAAAACCTTCAGGCTGAACCATATAGACATCTTCCTTAAGATATCCATTTAGGAAAGCGGTTTTGACATCCATTTGCCAAATCTCATAATCATAATGAGCAGGTATGACAAACAATATCCTTATAGACTTTAGCATCGTAATAGGTGAGAAAGTTTCATCATAATCAACCCCTTGAGTTTGAGTGAAACCCTTTGCTACAAGTCTAGCCTTATAAGTATCCAAGTTTCCATGCATATCGGTTTTCTTCTTGAAAACCCACTTACTTCCGACTACTTGGATATAAGAGGTGGTACAACAAGTTCCCAAACTTGATTGTCATACATGGATTGCATCTCAACGTTCATGGCTTCAAGCCATTTGTCACAATCCGAATTGGACACTACATTATGGTATGTGGTTGGTTCATCTGAATCTACCACATAGCATCCATCAATGAAAAATCCGTATCTTTCAGGTGGATTACTAGTTCTACCATTTCTGCGAACGTTTTATGTGTATTGATCAACCACTTGATCATCCTCAACATCCTCATGTTGAGTGCTAGTTTCAACCAAACGTGCATCGGGTTGTGGTTCTTGATCCTCCTCAAGATCCACTGTTCTACTGCTAGTTCCTTCCATAAGGAACTTTGCTTCTAAGAACTCACCCTTTCTGGCAACAAACACCTATTGTTCCAGTGGATCATAGAAATAATATCCCATAGAATCTCTAGGATATCCAACAAAAATACACTTGGTGGATCGGACTTCCATTTGTTTGGGGTGGGAGTCTTAACATAAGCCTCATAACCCCAGATCCTTAAGTATGATAGGGATGGAACTCTTCCATGCCATATCTCAAAAGGTGTCCTTTCCACCTTTTGGTTGGGGCCATATTTAGTATACGGGCCACGGAGAGCAAAGCGAAACCCCAAAATGATAGAGGCAATGAGCTTCTACCCATCATAGATCGCACCATATCCAATAGGCTTCGATTCCTCCTCTCAGACACACCATTATGTTATGGTGTTCCAGGTGGAGTGAGTTGTGAGACAATACCACAACTCCTAAGATGATCTTGAAAGGCATCACTTATGTATTCACCTCCTCTATCGGTACGGAGAACTTTAATTGTAAGGATTTCTAGAAGTCTGATGCAGCCAAAACACTCTTGTAACTATCTACTGATGAAGACATCAACTGAAGACAACAGCTGAAGGTAACAACTGAAGGTAACAGCTGAAGACATCAGCTAAAGACATCAACTGAAGACAACAGCTGAAGGTAACAACTGAAGGTAACAGCTGAAGACATCAGCAGAAGACATCAGATGAAGACATCAATTGAAGACAATAACTGAAGGTAACAACTGAAGGTAACAGCTGAGGACATCAGCTGAAGACATCAGCTGAAGACAACAACTAAAGACAACATCTGAAGATATCAACTGGAGACAAAGTCTAAAGACAAAGTCTGAAGTTAGTTTTTCAGTAGTTGTCACAACAACTGAAGAAGTACTCTTCAGTAGTTGTGATGATCCTTTTCAGTAGTTGTCACAACAACTGAAGAAGTACTCTTCAGTAGTTCTAATGATCTTCTTTCAGTAGTTATCACAACAGCTGAAGAAGTATTCTTCAGCAGTTATACTAGTCCCCCTTCAGCAGTTATGCTAGTCTTCATTCAGTAGTTTTATGCAAATGATCTTCCTGCATGCTGCACAGAACATGAAGTAGTATTTCTACGAAAGTTTTACACCACTTAAGAAACATTCCAAGTGTAAATCTTTTGTAGCCAAGACCAATATCTTCTGAAGCCAGAAATGAAGTCTTCCTAAGCTCAAGACAAAGTCTTCCGAAGCCAAGAAACCAAGACAGATTCTTCCGAAGACTTTTATCACACATGCTTTTATCTGATGTACCTTTTTGATAAAGCTGAACCACTTTGCCGCTGCCCACTCTGGTTGGTCACCAACTTATATGAGTTGGTGAAAAGGTCCATGCTTTAGGAAAACTGTACATTGAGGTCTTGGGTCAAACCTTTCTACTTTATGTACCTTTATCCTTTTTGTAATATATTAGGATGTGAGCTATGGCATGTCATAGTCACTAGCCAAAAGGCAATCTGCCTTTTGACTCTACATGGATTGTGTTGTCTAATTTATGTATCCAGTTGGCCTTCAAAGTATGGCCGTCTGTAGGTTGTATTATATAGTATCTCAAAGTCTTGTAATGCTGAATACTTGTAACTTGAATTTGAGAAGCAATATACAACATCCTTGAAAACCAACCACTACTGTTTTATCTTGTTCTTTCTTTCCGAGTTTACGTTTGTGTTCTTAGCATCATCATAACCGGTTTCCCATTTGATCTGTTAAGTATTCTAATACACTATCCTCATTGTGTTGTTGTGTTGTAAAAGTGCTAAACCCTTCACCCGGTCCCGCATTAATCGACTTGTTGAGTTGATTTTCTACTTCATTCTTGAAGATTTTGAACGTTTCAAAAGCTTCATCTTTGTGCCTTAATAAGTACACATACCCATAGCGACTATAATCGTCGGTAAAGGTAATGAAGTATCTTTCACCATTCCTAGCCATTGGCTTAAAAGGACCATATACATCCGAATGTATGATTCCTAATAAATCTTTTGCCCTTTCATTAGTTCCACTAAAGGGCGCCTTGGTCATTTTTCCTTGTAAACAAGATTCGCATACATCAATGAATCACATTCATTGTTTTTAAAAGACCATTCTTTTGAAGTGTTTGTATACGTTTCTTGTTTATATGACCAAGACGACAATGCCAAAGATAGGTATCACTCAAATCCAACTTGAGTTTTTGGTGTTAGTTTGGTACAATTAACTATTTAAAGTATTTTCATGAACCAATTCATAAATACCAGTAATGGGAATACTTTAAAATAGAACATATCTTTTAAAGAAACATGAATATCATTTTCAACAAAAGATAATACATAATCATAATGTCTTAATTAGGATACAGAAATAATGTTCCTAGTCAAACTAGGAGCATACAAAACATTCTTCAAAATTACATCCAAGCCACTTGGAAGTTTTAGGATGTAGTCCCCACGAGCTTCAACTAAGACTTTAGTTCCATTGCCCATGAAGAGGCTAACATCCCCTTGATTGAAGTCCCTACTTCTTGTGAACCCCTGCAACAAATTGCAAATATAGTTCCACATCTGGTATCCAATACCCATGCGTTAGAAGATGTAACATTAAGATCAATATGAATCATGTATATTGTACCTGAGGTCTGCCCGGCATCCCTCCTTGCTTTCAACTCTTGGAGATGGACAGGACAATTCCTTGCCCAACGTCCAATCTCCCCACACTTGAAGCATGGGTCATTAGTAGCAACCTTTTGCTTCTTCTCTTGAGGTTTGGGTGGCACCCTTGCCACCCCTTTCCCCTTTCCCCAAACGGGTCCCTTACCCTTGGCAACTTTTGCCTTGGGTGCGGGATGAGTCCTTTTATTGTTCCCACCTTCATTGATGGTGAGAACGGGTAAAACCCTTTTACCCATGGCCGCCTCGGCCGTTTTGAGGATTGAGTGAAGCTCACCAATGCTTTTGTCCCAAGCATTCATGTTGTAGTTCAACAAGAATGTCTGAACTTCTTGGTAAGGCCATTAAGGATCAAATCTGTGGCCAATTCCTTCAAGACAGGACAATTAAGCCTTTCGAGGCGGTCAATGTGGCTTTTCATATTAAGTACATAAGATGAAACCGATTGGTTTCGTCGATACGACATGCATGGAGTGCTCGAACCGTTTCGAAGCGCTCAACCCTTGCTTGCTGTTGGAACGTTTCCTTCAGCTGGGTTATCATGTCATAAGCTCCGTGATGTTCATACTCCTTTTGGAGATCCGGAGTCATGCTCGCTAGCATGAGACAGACACTTGGACAGAGTCCTCAGTGTACTTTAGCCAATCGTTATAGGCCTCCCCATCATCCTCAGTAGGTTGATCGGGGATAGGGTCGTCTAAACATATGATCATCTCTCTTGTTTGAGAACGATTCTCAAGTTTCGATACTAATCAATAAAATTGTTAAGATTTAGACGTTCCTTTTGGAGTATCGCTCGTAAAGATTGGGTGGACGTAGATGAGTTATCATGATTATCATTATTGGTGGCCATCTACAAAATTTAACAAAGATCTATTTTAGTATTTTCAATATTGCTATTTTTTAATAATTAATACCTTTTAAGGTTATTTTCATATTAAATCTAAAACCCAACATTACATTTAAATTGTCGTTAGGTGACCTTTATCCACAATTTAAATTAATAAGGTGGTCAACGATTGACGGTTGCAACCATTTGCAACTTCTAGAGGTATGGGATCGACTTTTAAACATCATATGTAAAGTCGGCATGTTAATCCCATCAACACCATTTGGAAACCATATTGTAGGTGATCCATTTAACATGGTTTGCAAATCAAGACATCCTACTTACACACACATGTGAGTTTGCCAAAATGAGTGGTTAGGTGACCTTTATCCCACGAATATGGCATTCTCACCTTAAGTCATAAGTTCCCTCAAAATGGTTAGGTGACCTTTATCCCACTAAGAGTTCCCGAGTGACTTAAGTGTTGTGTAAAAGGACGGTGTTGATCTTGTTTTAGAATATTTAGAGGTTTCATGATTCTAGTTTAGAAAACTCTATGTACTTGTATTTGCATGCTTTCAAATACAAGATACCTTATGGTCCTTTGATTAAAAGTTATTTTAATCTTTAAAATCATTAAATCATTTTAATAACTTTTTATTACCTTTTAATGATTAAGAACCATTAATTTTAGCTTGTTAAGTTTGTTAATTAGTTTGTAATGCATGTCAAAATATCAACCATACAATCAAATAACAAACATTCAAACAAGCATAAACATAAACAACCATATGTGCATAACCATAGCCATTATGTTGACAACACTTGTTTGCCATCACAAGTGTTGTCATTTGGTCTTTTCTAAGGTCATAACAAAAACACATAGAAAGCTTCCAAAAGCCTCCCACTTGAAACCGCATCCATAATGCTCCATGTTTCTCTTGTGTCTTCCTTTGTGCTTCCAAGGCATATGTCTTCATATTACAAGATATAAAGTCCTAATACATGATATCTAGTAAAATGAAAAATACACCTAATCTATTTATTACAACCCAATAATAAATAAATTACATCTTTTATACAAAGCACAAATAAATTAATATACAACCCCATTGAATAAACCAAAACAACCATTTGCATACATCCAAAAACACAAGGCCAAATGCTAGGTTATGCACCAACAAGAACATTCATCATATCATCCAAATATATTAAAGAAACCCCACTAAAACCACGAAATTTCAGCCAACATAAACTGAAATTTCGGGTTTTAAACATTCTCCAAACAATGTACATATCATATATTTCTTTCAAGGTTTAATCACAAGCATGTGTGACATGACCTTGAAAGTTTGGGGATTCAACATACAAGAACATAGCAGCCCCTAATGGGGTTTTAAAGTCCATAAAACAAATTTTTAAAAGACCATACAAGCTAGCTATCCACATAACCGGCTCTAGATGCCATTGTTGGGTTTGATAGAACACAAAAACAAGTTTAACCACTTAAACTTTCTGAAAAATGCAGCGGAAGTTTAGCTTTATAACAATGTTTATAAGCTGAAAATTTCATGTTCTAGATGATGTTTTAAGATGTAAACAAACCCAAACAAAGGATCTTTAATATGTGAATTAGCAAGCTATATATACATAAAAACGAGCATTATGGACAGCCATATAGAGGCTGCCATATACTACCTTTTCAGCCAACAAAATCGACCAAGAAGGAAGTGTTGGATGCTCCAAAAACGGCCAAGGCTCAAAGGAGAGGATCCCTCAAGCTTGTATACACCAAGCTTACTTGCAAAGGCACCTTCTTGTTAGGAAGAAACACCACAAAAAAGCTCCAAAACCCCTTGTTCTTGCTGCTTATTTCTGTAAGCAATGAGAGAGAGAGGAGAGGATTTTTTTGCTAGTTTGCATGTATGGATATGAGAGAAAAAGAGGAGTACAAGAATAGTTAAGATGTGTATGTTCTCAAGGGAAAGGAACCAATCAAACAAGGGGGGGGGGGCGGCCGAAATTTTTGAGATTAAAAGAGTTTCCCTCTTTTAAATTATAACACATACATTATGTTAACTAGTATTGTAACTAGCTTATGCAATTAACCATTTAATTGTATAATTAGTATACTCTCATTATTATTTGGTGTTATCTAACTTATTTAAATAACACTTCAAATAATATTATTGAACAAAATATTCTAATAAGTTGTTCATTCTCATATGCAACTTATTTAGAAAACCTATTTTCTAAATTGGTGTAAATATTTAATTGTATGATCATATCATCAATTAAATATTAATTGGTGTTTGCTAAGCTTGTTATTGGGTATAACCCAACTTGGATCATAACATACTAACCACATCAAAATTCTACGTGTCTTGGCATATAGAATCCTACATAACATTGAATAGATTTTCTTTAAACACTTAATCAACTTTATTTCTTAAAATTATGTACCCTAAGTTGTCTATTAGATCACCATCATAAGCCCAGTTCTCTTTGGAAGTAAACTAAAATTTTGAATGATATTCCTTTGATTTGTGAAAATTTGTTGTTTAGCTTCGGAAGATTTCATTTTGCCTTTGGAAGAAATTTATGTCTTCAAATCAAATAAGTACTTATGAGAAATTTACCTTTGGAAGAAACTCTAAGAGCATCTTCTGAAGCTTAAATATGCTCGAAAGCAATTAAGTCTCGGAAGACTTACTGTCTAAGGATAATAAGCTCTCAGTCTTAGATCTTCCGAAACAAAATATATGTCGGAAGAAAAATCTCTAAGTATTTTTCTCTGAAAGCCAAATTTTCACAACTCTTTGAAATATCTTCCGTAGGAAAATAACCTCGGAAGCTCTTCTTAAAAAGCTTCCGAAACAAAAATACATTCGGGAGATTTGCAACTTTCAAGAAAACTAACTTTTTGGGTGCTTTTTCAGAAATGGGACCCACTTGCGGATTTCAAAGTCTATCTTTTGTCTTAACTCTCTCAAATCCATTATATATGTTCTAACGGTTCCATTTCATCTCTCTACTCTCACAAATCTTTGACCTAAATTCACCCTAAATTTCACCTTCTTCTTCCATTTCTTCAATGAAAAGCTTCACTAAATGGCCAACATCGCTCGTAGAAACGACCCAGACTTTTCCATGCACCTACACAGGCAACACAATCAAGTTCCCTATTGCATTCTGAGAAGGATCCAAGTTTCTCAAACAGTGTGTAGGTATCTTTCTTCATCTCAATACTTCACCTCCCTTACAATCGATCTTCCTTTATATGAGGATCAATTGCTTGAATTCTGGCGGGCTTGTCAAGAGGTCACCATGGATGGGGTGAAGGCACTATCTGCTACAGTGCAGGGGAGGACAGTTTTCATCACTCCGGCCATCATAAACACTTATTTGCAGCTGGATGATAAAGCAGGTGACCTGTCCTGTCCCAAAAGCTGCTGTCAACCATTCCTTTCAATAGATAGGCTACGAAGGTGACTTCTCAGTCAAAACCTTCAGAAAGGGGAAGGTCTTATCCCAGTGGAAATACCTCCTCCATGTGGTACACAGTTTATCTAACAAACATGGAGGATGGGATCAAGTTCCAAAAGACCTTTCCTTCATAGTCCATAGGATGGTACAGGGGTCAAATTCAGGTACTCTCAATATGTTTACACAAATTTGCTTGGTAATTTGGACTCTTTAGAGTATTACATGTTCCCAGGTATGTTCAACACATTCTTAACTATGAATTGAGGCTCTTAGTTGAGGGGGACAGGTAATATTCTTAAACTAGGACAAATGAGGCCCAACATTTTCAAAATTTTGAAGAAGCTAACTATTGGCTTCTTAGGGGTAGAAACAACCCTTGTCCCACAAATGTTTGAGCTCATTGCACAAGGTGGCAACCTAGCAGCACTAGCTAGTATTGAACCCACACCTTCCACTTCTTAACCACCATCAAGGCCTTCCATCACCCTTACCTACAAAAGAAAAACCAAATGAACCTACACTAGCTACTGAGCATATGCAGGTTGTAATACCCCTAACTTAATAGTTATAAATATGCGAATTTCGAAGTTTTTCTTTCATATATTGTTGAACGAGTAAGTAACGAACAAAATGACTATTTAAAATTTTAAGTTTTTAGAATAATTTAGCATCGTAAGAGACCATTTAAGTATATTTAAATATAATAATATATTATATTTGAACGTGCTCTGTTTTTAACGAAACTTAGGTCGACTCGTAGAGAAAATAAGCTCGTTCCAATGACGTATTCAAAATTTTGTAGAACGTTACATTTTAAAAGTTATAAGAGAAAGACGAGTTAAGAACTAAATTAATTATAATAATAAAATAATTAAAATAAAATAATCATAAAATTTTGAAGTGCTTGTGTGCATGTGACGTAAAGTATGGTGATGTGTGTGTGAATTTATGAATTATGGTGTATGTGTAAATAGTGCAAGTATGAAACGTGTATAGGTGCAACGTGTAGGTATGTGGTCAAGATTAGTGTAAGTATTTGTAAAATATGTATATATATTTAAAAGTCTCAAACCAAAGTACAAGAAGCAAGTTCAAAAGAATCTGTGCATAGGAAAGTATATATAAGTGGTTACATTCATAATCGTAGGTTCATTTTCAATCATCTCATACCCCGCACTCAAGTATGTATCTGTAGTTATAAATTAAGATTTAGTATATATTAGTATGCAGTTTTGTAATCTTTAAGTTCTAATTATATGTTTAAGACATAATATATTATTAAGAGTAGGATTTAGAATCATAATCGTTGTAGATATTGGGTAGCCTAACCTTGATTAAGCATGGACTGATCAACCATGCTTAAACAAGGTAAAGTGTTATCCAAAACTAATCATGATTATTACTAGGAAGTACTTTGTTAGTTGCTAAGACTTGCTCCAATTCTAATCAGGAACACAACTTTGAAACTGTCTATCTGTCTCAATAATACTTAAAGACCAGGTGAGTTATCATGTCTGTTTTTAAAACTGTGATAATATACTCGTTCTGTCTGTACTGGTAATAATTATAATGCTTACATATATGCACGGGTCGGTAGGGGTATACAGGATCCTGATATATTTAACGGGTGTGTCAAACTGGCTAAAAAGAGGATAGGGTTCCTCGTATGCATCAGGCACATACTCATACCTATTTGACGGCTGGGAGGGTCTGACAAACCCGCCGCCGGGGTGGTTGTGGTAAAACTAGGGAAGGCACTGTGTCTATGGACCCAAATATCACAACCCATATTGTATGCATGTCAAAGTTAATTTTTAAATTGTATATCATGAGCTCACCAGCATTAGCTGACGTCTTTTTGAGTATATGTATCACAGGTAACCCTTAAGGAAATGCTTAAAAGGTGCTTAAAGATAAAGAATCTAGAAGACCAAGAAGTTTTTGTTTTAGTTGTTTTTAAATACTGTTGTAAAATAGTATGTAACAAGTTGATGATATTATAGTTTGCAATAAACATATGTTAGCTTCGCTGTAAGTTGTATCAATTGTTGACGCCCGCCCGGGTCACGGGTGGGTGTCACAGTTGGTATCAGAGCCTGAGGTTTTAGCGAATTAGGTATTATAGAAATACCTAAGCTTTAACCAGTAGAGTTCTATAAGATTAATGCCAGATTCAGGTTATACCAAATAACAAGGTTTTAGAAAAAACTACTTATATGTTCCTTAGATAACATAAGATGAAATCTGTTATTTTATGTCTATCTATTTCTAGAATATATGTGATATAAATTGATTCTGTGTTACATAATTATAATGTTATATATTTGTTTAGCAGAATAGTAACTCGTGTATGATATATTACCCTAGGAAGATACAATGTCTGAACATAGAAATGAATACGAATTAGACACGAACAATTAACAGTAGAAGAGGGGAAGGTTCTCATAGGACTCGAACTTCCTCCCAAAGTGCTAGATCTCGATCCAGTATGAATCCAATTCTGAATGATGAAGCTATCCATAACATAGCAATGGAAGTTGCAAAAACACTAACAAATGTTCAAAACTATAATGATGATAAATCAGAAGAACGATTGGAAGAAAGTTCATCTGCTTCCATGCCTGTACAAGAAAGAGAAAGAATGGAAGAAGTCAAATCCAAGGAGTGCACTTATAAACCATTTCATGTCTTGCAAACCTCCGTCATTTGATGGTAGAAAAGGAGCCGTAGAAGCCAAGACTGGCTAAACCGGATTGAGTCAGTATTGGATGTTTGTGACTGTAATAATCATAACAAAGTACGTTTTGCTGTACATATGTTTGAAGGTGAAGCCCTTCACTGGTGGAACATTGTAGTCGAACTGAGGGTAAAGAAAAGGTCAAGAAAATGAACTGGGAGGAATTTGTTCATAAGTTTTTACTAAATTCCAGTCCTCCTAGTGAAACCGAACAGCTGGAGGTGGAGTTCTTCCAGTTGAAACTAGGAAACAAGACATACCGAGAGTATGTTACTCATTTTAATGAAATATCTCGATTGGTTCCTCATCTAGCCACAACTGAGGAACAACTGATCAATAGGTTATCTGGGGTTTGCCATCTGAAATGAGGGTGTTCATCAAATCCAGATCCCTCAAAACTTACTCAGAGACGGTTGAAGCTGGCGCTATCATGGCTGCCGAGATGTTGCGGCGACAAGCTGAATCTCCTGCTCCAAAAAGAAAATGGGATGAAGGAAAGGGTGACACCAGGAATAATAACTTCAAGAAACCTAGAGAAATGCCTCAATGTAGTTTTTGTAAGAAAAATCATTCAGGACCATGCCGCACCCAACCATGTCCTAATTGCAAAAGAACTGGACATCTTCTTCCAGAATGCAAGGAGAAGAGAAAATGTTTGAATGTGGAGATGCAAGACATTTGAAACCTAATTGTCCAAACTTCAAAATGATAACAATCTGCAACCAAACAAACCTAAAGGGCATGCATTTGTGTTGACCACAGAGGAAGCCCGTAATACTCCAGATGTGATTACTGGTACGTATCTTGTCAATGATATATATACACAAGTATTATTTGATTCTGGTGCCAATAAAAGTTTAGTATCAGATACCTTTAGGCACTATTTGAACCAAGAATCACAAAAGTTAGATCATACCTTTATAGTAGAAATGGCTGATGGGAGTCAAAAGGAAATCAACAATATTATTAAAAACCATATCATAAATTTGAATGGCCATCCATTTCCTATTGATTTAATGCCTATGGAACTAGGAGAATTTGATGTAGTTATAGGAATGGATTGGTTAGTCCTACATCGCGTAGAAATAGTGTGTGAGAAAAAGATCGTTCGACTCCAGTTACCCAACGGCAAACGGTTAACCATATTAGGAGATTGCGCTAAAAAGACTAAAAATCTCATCATAATAGCAAAGCACAAAAAGATATAAGAAAAGGGTGTATTGCCTTTTGGCCTATTTTGTAAACACCATAGAGAATAAGAAGACCGAAGACGTGCCAGTAGTACGAGAATACCTTGAGGTATTTCCGGATGAGCTCCCAGGACTTCCACCTGATAGAAAAGTGGAGTTTCGTATTGACTTAATACCTGGGACAACACCAATTGCCAAGTCTCCGTACAGACTAGCTCCGACAGAAATGCAAGAACTCAAGAAACAACTAGAAGAATTACTTCAAAAAGGGTTATTCAGCCAAGCTCTTCACTTGGGGGACACCCATCCTGTTCGTTAAGAAGAAAGATGGGACAATGCGTATGCGCATCGATTATAGAGACTTGAATAAAGTCACTATAAAGAATAAGTACCCTTTACCAAGGATCGATGATCTATTTGATCAATTGCAAGGAGCAAGTTATTTTTTCAAAATAGACTTGCGATCTGGATATCATCAGGTAAAGGTCACGCCAGAAGATATACCGAAGACTGCTTTCAGGACTAGGTACGGCCATTATGAATTTTGGTAATGCTGTTTGGGCTTACCAATGCACCTGCAATATTCATGGACCTTATGAATAGAGTTTGTAAAGCGTATCTGGATAAGTTCGTGATCGTATTTATCGATGACATCCTGATCTACTCTAATAACGAGGCAGATCATGAACAACCCTCAGAGCAATTCTTGAATTGCTTAAGAAAGAAAAACTTTATGCAAAGTTTTCCAAGTGTGAGTTTTGGATACGTGAAGTTCAATTCCTAGGCCACGTAATCAATGAACAAGGAATACAAGTTGATCCTGTGAAGGTCGAGGCTATCAAGAAATGGGAAGTGCCGAAGAATCCTACTGAAATTAGAAGATTTCTTGGGTTAGCAGGATACTATAGAAGATTTATTCAAGATTTCTCCAAGATTGCTATGCCATAACAATGTTAACCCAGAAAGCCTCTAAGTTTAATTGGGGATCTAAACAAGAAGAAGCCTTTAACATGTGAAACAGAAGTTGTGCAGCGCCCCAATACTATCACTTCCTGAAGGAATTGAAGATTTTGCAGTCTATTGTGATGTCGTCTCATTATGGTATGGGTTGTGTACTCATGCAAAGAGGCAAAGTAATTGCTTACGCTTCTCGACAGTTGAAGACTCATGAACGAAACTACACGACCCATGATTTAGAACTTGGTGCTGTAGTATTCACACTAAAAATTTGGAGACATTATCTCTACGGTGCAAAATGTACTATTTACACCAACCATAAAATTTGAAACACATATTCGAGCAGAAAGAACTTAATATGCGTCAAAGACGTTGGATGGAGTTATTAAGTGATTACGACTGTGAGATTCAATATCATCCCGGTAAGGCTAATGTAGTAGCTGATGCATTAAGTAGAAAGGAGAAGCCCCAACCTATAAGAATTCATGCATCTAGAATAGATGTTAAAACTAAGTCTCTTAAATCAAATTAAGAATGTACAACAAGAAGCTCTAAGGGAGAACCAAGTGAAAGAAAGAATGATTGGGAGACTAAAGTTGTTAACAACAGGAAGCGATAATATCTTGAGATTTAACAATAGGATTGGGTTTCTAGTTTTGGAGGACTACAAGATATAATCTTAGATGAAGCTCACAAGTCTAAGTATTCTATCCATCCTGGTAGTGACAAGATGTACAAAGATCTAAGGAATGACTTTTGGTGGCCAGGAATGAAACGATCTGTAGCTCGATATGTAGAAAAATGTCTCACATGCCTTAAGTGAAAGCAGAACATCAAAAGCCATCAGGTTATTTACAGCCAGAGATTCCGGAATGGAAATGGGAGAAAATCACTATGGATTTCATTACAAAACTTCCAAGGTCAAGTCATGGTTATGATACTATCTGGGCAATTGTAGACAGACTGACTAAATCTGCACACTTTCTACCGATTTGTGGAGGATTATAAGATGAACAAGCTCGCCTAGATTTACATCAAAGAAGTAGTCTCGCGGCATGGAGTGCCTATATCAATCATATCAGACAGGGATAGCCGTTTCACTTCTAGGTTTTAGCAAGTTTCCAACATGAATTGGGAACCAAGCTTAACTTAAGCACTGCCTATCACCCACAAACAGATGGGCCGAGTGAACGGACTATTCAGACGCTAGAAGATATGCTTCGTGCATTTGAATTGTATTGGGATATACTCCACTTATCGAATACGCTTACAATAATAGTTATCACGCCAGTATCAAAGTAGCACCTTTTGAAGCTTTATATGGGAGAAAGTGCCGAACACCTATCTGCTGGACAGAAGTAGGCGAAAATCAATTGTCAGGACCAGAATCATTATCGAAACGACGGAGAAGATTCAACAGATCAAAGAAAGAATGAAAAGTGCTCAAGATAGACAGAAAAGTTATGCAGATCAGAGACGTAAACCCTTAGAATTTCAAATAGGGGATAAAGTGATGTTGAAGGTATCACCTCTGAAGGGAGTGATCTATTTGGAAAGAAAGGAAAACTCAAACCTCGATACATTGGGCCACTCAATATAACGGCGAAAGTAGGACCTGTAGCATATCGATTAAAGCTCCCTGAGCAACTGGCAGGTGTACATGATACTTTTCATGTGTCAAATTTAAGAAAATGCCTAATAGAAGAAGCACAACAATTGCCACTGGAAGACGTGCACATCGACGAAAAACTCAACTTCATTGAAAACCACTACTGATCGAAGATCGAAAGATTAAAAAGTTACGTAGAAAAGAGATTCCACTCGTCAAGGTCAAGTGGAATGCACGTCATGGACCCGACTACACATGGGATTAGAAGATGAAATGAAAGAAAAATACCCCCAGCTCTTAATTAAAGCTAAATTTCAGAAGACGAAATTTCTGTAAGGAGGGAGAATGTAATACCCCTAACTTAATAGTTATAAATATGCGAATTTTGAAGTTTTTCTTTCATATATTTGAACGAGAAAGTAACGAACAGAATGACTATTTAAAATTTAAGTTTTTAGACTAATTTTAGCGTCGTAAGAGACCATTTAAGTATATTTAATATGATAATATTATATATAAACGTGCTCTGTTTTTAACAAACATAGGTCGACTCGTAGAGAAAAAATAGCTCGTTCCAATGACGTATTCAAAGTTTGTGTAGAACATTACATTTTAAAAGTTATAGAGAGAAAAACGAGTTAAGCAGCTAAATAATTATAATAATAAAAAAATAAAAATAAAATAATCATAAAATTTGAAGTGCTTGTGTGCATGTGACGTAAAGTATGGTGATTGTGTGTGTGATGTATGAATTATGGTGTACTTGTAAATAGTGCAAGTATGAAACGTGTATAGGTGCAACGTGTAGTATGTGGTCAAGATTAGTGTAAGTATTTGTAAAATATGTATATATATTTAAAAGTCTCAAACCAACGTATAAGAAGCAAGTTTCAAAAGAATATGTGCATAGGAAAGTATTTATAGTGGTAACATTCATAATCATAGGTTCATTTTCAATCATCTCATACCCCGCACTCAGGTATGTATCTGTAGTTATAAATTAAGATTAGTATATAATTAGTATGCAGTTTTGTAATCTTTAAGTTCTAATTATATGTTTAAGACTTATATATTATTAAGAGTAGGATTTAGAATCATAATCGTTGTAGGTATTGGGTAGCCTAACCTTGATTAAGCATGGACTGATCAACCATGCTTAAACAAGGTAAATGTTATCCAAAAAATCATGATTATACTAGGAAGTACTTTGTTAGTTGCTAAGACTTGCTCCAATTCTAATCAGGAACACAACTTTGAAACTGTCTATCTGTCTTAATAATACTTAAAGACCAAGGTGAGTTATCATGTCTGTTTTTAAAACTGTGATATATACTCGTTCTTTCTGTACTGGTAATAATTATAATGCTTACATATATGTACGGGTCGATAGGGGTATACAGGATCCTGATATATTTAATGGGGTGTGTCAAACTGGCTGAAAAGAGGATAGGGTTCCTCGTATGCATCAGGCACATACTCATACCTATTTGATGGCCGGGAGGGTTTGACAAACCCGCCGCCGGTGGTGTGGTAAAACCAGGGAAGGCACTGTGCCTATGGACCCAAATAGCACAACCCATATTATATGCATGTCAAAGTTAATTTTATAAATTGTATATCATGAGCTCACCAACATTAGCTGACGTCTTTTTGAGTATATGTATCACAGGTAACCCTTAAGGAAATGCTTAAAAGGTGCTTAAAGATAAAGAATCTAGAAGACCAAGAAGTTTTTGTTTTAGTTGTTTTAAAACTGTTGTAAATAGTAGTGTAACAAGTTGATGATATTATAGTTTGCAATAAAACATATGTTAGCTTCCGCTGTAAGTTGTATCAATTGTTGACGCCCGCCGGGTCACGGGTGGGGTGTCACACAGGTCCCCATATCACAACCTACACAGGAGGAAGTGGACACTCGAGCTCTCACTCCCCTGAAGAGCAGACCACTCCTATTTTGATATGATCAGTGCTGAGGTTCCTTATGCTCAGCTTGATGAGCTTACAACCCCACTAACAGCCTTAAGCTATCACTCTGAGTCTCAATACTCAAGTGATCAATCTTCTGGCGATAACTACTATTCCCAACCTCTAGATCTTAACCGCCCCATTCCCAGCCTTGACTTCTAACTAATAAAGAATTAGGATTCAATTAGTACCATGAATCTCTCCTCTCTACCATACTCAAGGAGAGATGAGTACTCCTGCTTCACCCATTTCTAGCCCACATCAATAACCCCCTACTGAGGTGGATCTTCCTGAACTTGTTCAGGTGACCTATATGAAAGAGGCTCTCACTTTTGCAAGTGATTACATAACTAGGACCTCAACCATAGCAACCCAGCCTCTTGACATTATCATGAGGCAGGGGAAATCTAGTAGGCAAGAACACTATGCTGGTGGTGAGGGAGCAGACCTAGGTCCAACTCCCTCATCTCCCTAATGATTTTTCAACTGAAGATGAGGGGAGTCTGAAACTCAGGGTGCACCAACTAGAAAACACATGCACCTATCTAGTTTTAAAGATAGTTCACCTAGAATTTCAGGTGACTATCTTGCAGAGAAGGGTCAATGACAAACAACTTGAGATCATTGATCTCAAGGGCTAGTTAGCTGAGAGACCAATGAGGCCAACTCATCCAGGTCCACAAGATACCTATGGATGTTATGGACCACTTCCCCAGCTTACCTATGTAAGAGGGTGATGCTACCAAAAAGGGGAGGAAGTTCTGACAGCCACAGAACCTGGGAGTTCTTCCTAGAGTATGGACATAGAGGACTCACCATCCTTTCTTGCAGTTGTCCATACTCAGCAACCTCCTCAAGTCAGAATCTAGACTTGCTCATTCAACATCTGTTGGAGGAGGGAATCAAAGAACAATGTCTGCCCCTTTTAAGAATCCAATCATGGGTTGAGGGTATGACAGTAATAGGAAAACTCTTGTATTCTCTAGAACTCAGGGTCAACAAGATTCAAATCGGTATGGATTTCTTAAACCAGAATTGCCTAAGGCTGAACTAAAGCAAAGATCAAGATGGAGTTAAAGAACAAATAGAAGCCTGAGGTACAAGACATCAATGAACCAGTCAAGAGAAAGAAGACCAGATCTAAACGACAGAAATAAAAGTCAGACCAAGTCTTCTACATTGATCCAAACCAACCATCAACCTCAAAGGCTACATTAGAAACTCCAAAACAACAACCAATTCTCTATGAGACATGTAATTCAGATTCACACAACACTTCTGAGTGTAAAAACACTGAGAGTGATACATATGTATGTCCTCATAAGAGAAAGCAATAAAAACAAAAAACAAAAGGCTGTGAAGTTCCTAGCAAATCTAACTTCATCATTCAAGCCTAAGGGAAGAAGATCCAGACCTACCCTTTACTGCTTTAATTGTGACATGGAGAATCACACCACTTCAGAGTGTTCATACAACAACTCTCCAACATCACAAAACAAAAGATGTCAAAGATCTTATCATCCATCACAGTCGTACTTACCGAGATTGGAGCATGAGCACTACAACAGATATAGCTACTCTTCTCCTCGATCACATCGGCATGGGTATGATTTTAAACATTATGATATTCATGATTATTGGGCATCAAGATATTATCCTAGATCATACACATAACATAAGTATGATACATATAGGAATAATGATTGGTATGATAGATATCATAGAAGATCACATCCATCAAATTATTATAATCATGATTATACTTCTTATGATGAATATGATCACATGCCCAGAATAAACAAACATTATCAAGGACAAAGATCCTTTGCTACACCTCCATAAAATTTTCAAAACAAAATAGATTTTCTAAACCAATCAAAAGATTTTCAAAGCTAAACAAACTCCTTTCGTTAGAAAACTAAAGTTGAGTCAGTTGGCTTAAAATCAAGACAATGTTGGAGAAAGAAAACAATTTCAGGAGGTGAATCTGACATATCATCAGATAAATCAAAAGCATACACATAGGAGCAAGGCACATGTAAGATGCTAATGGAAGCTCAGGACAACTATGGCCTGTTTTGAAATATCTAACTGATTTGCTAGTATGATAGGGACAATTATGGAGGCTTGCCAACACAAGAAAAGTTAGCATGGCTGATCCCTTCCCATGACAGGAACGTTCTTCCTGCTTATGATGTTTTATGATGCATCTGAGCCAAATGGAGCAGAATTAACCAGAATTGAATGCAGGATATATTCACTCACAGAAACAATGATGGCAATGCAAGAAACAACAGATGATTTCATTCCATCTGCTAGCTGAGTATATTGATACATGGACTAACTGTTTATGATCTTTCTGAATTGATAACACATATGCCATTTCTTTATTTTCTCAAAACAAAAATCCTAAAAATTAGAAAATCAAGAAAATCCAAAATATTCTATTGAATCTTCCTGTATTTACATAAGAAATGATAGTACACTTATCTACTATTCTGCATCTATTTTTCAAATCAATAAAGACTGACAAGACTTTGTTTGATATGTCAGTAGGCTCAGCTTGGATGAAGATAACATATTTGCGATGAGTTAACCAATAGCATTGTGGACCAAAACATCTTAGGGTATTGGTAAGCAATGACTTTTCCAAGTGTTTGCTTGTGTGGTTACCTAAAACACCATGTGAAAACAGTTTATAAACTTCTCATTGATAAAAGCGTCCGTTTCCCTTTGTGTATGTAAATACAGACCTGGAGTAAACATGAGGACAACTTCTGTTGTGCTGAGCACAGACCTAGGTCCTTGCACTAAAAGTGTTGATGCTAAAAAGAATCCCAATGCGGATCAATGCTAAAAAGAATCCCAATGGGATCAACTTCTAATGTGAAGTATAAAAGAATCTCAATACGGATCAAATATAAAAGAATCCTAAAGTGGATCAAATCATGAGAATTTATACTCTAAGTAGCCTGGTTCAAGTTGCAATAAAGTGCCACATTGCATTTCATGAGGAGAGTTATTCTTCCATACTCTGGTGTGGGGTACTTCAATTAGCATACCTAAATCAAATTAAACATGATAAATATCACAAACAAATTCAGCATTACAAGACTTTGAGATACTATAAATACAAACTACAGACGGCCATACTTTGAAGCCCAACTGGGATACATAAATTAGACAACAACAATCCATGTAGAGTCAAAAGGCAGATTGCCTTTTTGCTAGTGACTATGACATGCCATAGCTCACATCCTAATATATTACAAAAAGGATAAAGGTACATAAAGTAGAAAGGTTTGACCCAAGACCTCAATGTACAGTTTTCCTAAAGCATGGACCTTTTCACCAACTCATATAAGTTGGTGACCAACCAGAGTGGGCAGCGGCAAAGTGGTTCAGCTTTATCAAAAAGGTACATCAGATAAAAGCATGTTGATAAAAGTCTTCGGAAGAATCTGTCTTGTTTTCTTGGCTTCGGAAGACTTTGTCTTGAGCTTAGGAAGACTTCATTTCTGGCTTCAGAAGATATTGGTCTTGGCTACAAAAGATTTTACACTTGAATGTTTCTTAAGTGGTGTAAACTTTCGTAGAAATACTACTTCATGTTCTGTGCAGCATGCAGGAAGATCATTTGCATAAAACTACTGAATGAGACTAGCATAACTGCTGAAGGGGGACTAGTATAACTGCTGAAGAATACTTCTTCAGCTGTTGTGATAACTACTGAAAGAAGATCATTAGAACTACTGAAGAGTACTTCTTCAGTTGTTGTGACAACTACTGAAAAGGATCATCACAACTACTGAAGAGTACTTCTTCAGTTGTTGTGACAACTACTGAAAAACTAACTTCAGACTTTGTCTTTAGACTTTGTCTCCAGTTGATATCTTCAGATGTTGTCTTCAGTTGTTGTCTTCAGCTGATGTCTTCAGCTGATGTCCTCAGCTGTTACCTTCAGTTGTTACCTTCAGTTATTGTCTTCAATTGATGTCTTCTGCTGATGTCTTCAGCTGTTACCTTCAGTTGTTACCTTCAGCTGTTGTCTTCAGTTGATGTCTTCAGCTGATGTCTTCAGCTGTTACCTTCAGTTGTTACCTTCAGCTGTTGTCTTCAGTTGATGTCTTCATCAGTAGATAGTTACAAGAGTGTTTTGGCTATCAGACTTCTAGAAATCCTTACAATTAAAGTTCTCCGTACCGATAGAGGAGGTGAATACATAAGTGATGCCTTTCAAGATCATCTTAGGAGTTGTGGTATTGTCTCACAACTCACTCCACCTGGAACACCATAACATAATGGTGTGTCTGAGAGGAGGAATCGAAGCCTATTGGATATGGTGCGATCTATGATGGGTAGAAGCTCATTGCCTCTATCATTTTGGGGTTTCGCTTTGCTCTCCGTGGCCCGTATACTAAATATGGCCCCAACCAAAAAGGTGGAAAGGACACCTTTTGAGATATGGCATGGAAGAGTTCCATCCCTATCATACTAAGGATCTGGGGTTATGAGGCTTATGTTAAGACTCCCACCCCAAACAAATTGGAAGTCCGATCCACCAAGTGTATTTTTGTTGGATATCCTAGAGATTCTATGGGATATTATTTCTATGATCCACTGGAACAATAGGTGTTTGTTGCCAGAAAGGGTGAGTTCTTAGAAGCAAAGTTCCTTATGGAAGGAACTAGCAGTAGAACAGTGGATCTTGAGGAGGATCAAGAACCACAACCCGATGCACGTTTGGTTGAAACTAGCACTCAACATGAGGATGTTGAGGATGATCAAGTGGTTGATCAATACACATAAAACGTTCGCAGAAATGGTAGAACTAGTAATCCACCTGAAAGATACGGATTTTTCATTGATGGATGCTATGTGGTAGATTCAGATGAACCAACCACATACCATAATGTAGTGTCCAATTCGGATTGTGACAAATGGCTTGAAGCCATGAACGTTGAGATGCAATCCATGTATGACAATCAAGTTTGGGAACTTGTTGTACCACCTCTTATATCCAAGTAGTCGGAAGTAAGTGGGTTTTCAAGAAGAAAACCGATATGCATGGAAACTTGGATACTTATAAGGCTAGACTTGTAGCAAAGGGTTTCACTCAAACTCAAGGGTTGATTATGATGAAACTTTCTCACCTATTACGATGCTAAAGTCTATAAGGATATTGTTTGTCATACCTGCTCATTATGATTATGAGATTTGGCAAATGGATGTCAAAACCGCTTTCCTAAATGGATATCTTAAGGAAGATGTCTATATGGTTCAGCCTGAAGGTTTTGTCGATCCAAAACATCCTAATAAAGTATGCAAGTTAAAGAAATCAATCTATGGATTGAAACAAGCATCGAGAAGTTGGAATCACCGTTTTGATGAAGAAGTGATTAAATTTGGATTCATCAAGACGCTGATGAAGCTTTTGTATATAAGAAAGCTAGTGGGAGCATCATCACTTTCCTAGTATTATATGTTGATGACATACTACTATGTGGAAATGACATTCCACCTTGGAAGGTGTAAAAACCTGGCTTGGAAGTTGTTTTTCCATCAAGGATCTTGGTGAAGCGCCTATATTCTGGGAATAAAGATCTATAGGGATAGATCAAGGCAGTTGATTGGTTTAAATCAAAGTGCATACATTGATAAAATCTTGAAAAGGTTCAAGATGGAGAACTCTAAGAAAGGTACGGTACCTATTCAAAGGAGAACGTATTAAGTACGACTCAATGCCAAGCTCAAAGGATGAGCAAGATAAAATGAAGGCAATCCCATACCGCATCTGCTATTGGATCCATCATGTATGCAATGATATGCACTCGACCGGACATCTCATGCGCATTAAGCATGACAAGCCGATACAAGCAAATCCTGGAAGCAGTCATGGATGGCCGTAAGAACATACTTAAACCTAAGGAGGATGAAAGATAGTTCCTAATCTATGGATCTGGTGATGAGGAACTCGTTGTAAAAGGTTACACGGATGCGAGCTTCCAAACGATCGTGATGATCATGGTCACAATCGGGATATATTTTCATTCTGAATGGAGGAGCTGTCTCTTGGAAGAGCTCCAACAGGATGTGGTGGCTCTATCAACTACAGAATCAGAATACGTCACCGCCTCATTGGCAGCTCAAGAAGCTGCATGGTTGAAGAAATTCATTGCCGATCTAGGGGTTGTCCTTCCATTCAGGACCCCCTAAGAATCTTTTGTGATAATGAGGGTGCGATTGCTCGAATAAAGGAACCCCGTGCTCATCAAAAGAAGCTACTAGGCACATTGAGCGGAGATTCAACTACATACGAGATGAGTTGAAAGGGAAAGATATGTATTCGCAAAGTTCACTGGATCAAAACATTACGGATCCTCTCACGAGCTCCTGAAAGGCAAGCATGAAGGTCATACTTTTGCCATGGGACTTCGATATTCTAGTGATTGGATTTGATCTGTAAATTTTGTATTGGATATGTTGAACTCTTATTATTTGAATAAATTATTTGGTTATAATGTTTCAATTAATGTTCCAATTTAGCATGTTTAATCCATGAGTAAATGTTTACTGTAAATGTCCGTAATCGTTCAGACTTATGGGAACAAGTGTGAAGGTAAGATTATTATGAACATGGATGGTTGATATTCATAAGGATGAATATAGAGCAATGGGTTGCTACCAAGTTCATAGATATTTGTGGTATACAAATATTGGACTAACCCGCCATTAAATTCTTACTACATAGAATCTTCTAGATTGATCATAAGTAAGTTTGAGTAAAAGGCGAATATCATTTGGTATCCTCAGACCTGAGATACATATTGGGTTTTGATATTCACCAGGTGTTATACCTTGAACTAGTTCTTCACTGTCCTGAAATATTGGACAGTACATAAGGCTATGTTTAGGTGTGACACGAGGGTTTGTGAAAGAAACGTATTAATCAAGCGGAATTTGTTCCTCTTATTCGTTAAGAGCAAGATGTCTAAGGCCTGATTAAGTTAAATCAACAAGGAATGATCCTTCTGTGTCCTTGATTTAACATGACATCTGTAACGAAAGGATAGATGATTGATTCACTAAATCATTCAAGTAGGGTACTTGAATGGATGATGTTATTGAATGGCTATAAGTCATGCATATAAGGGTAGTAAACCGTTGTTAGGCGGTATTTACTGCTTGCATCAATCTTCTATGAATCTTGGGTAAGTGGGAGATTGTAGGATTCTATATGCCCAAGACAGTAGAATTTTGATGTGGTTAGTACGTTATGATCCAGTCGGGTTTACCCAATAACAAGCTTAGCAAACACAATTAATATTTAATTGATGATATGATCATGCAATTAAATATTTACACCAATTTAGAAAATAGGTTTTCTAAATAAGTTGCATATGAGAATGAACAACTTATTAGAATTTTTGTTCAATATATTATTTGAAGTGTTATTTAAAATAAGTTGGATAACACCAAATAATAATGAGAGTATACTACTTATACAATTAATGGTTAATTGCATAAGCTAGTTACAAGACTAGTTAACATAATGTGTGTGTTATAATTAAAAAAGGGAAACTCTGTTAATCTCAAAAATTTCGGCCCCCCTGTTTGATTGGTTCCTTTCCCTTGAGAACATACACATCTTAACTAGTCTTGTACTCCTCTTTTCTCTTCCATATCCATACATGCAAATAGCAAAAAATCCCTCCTCTCTCTCTCATTGCTTACGGAAATAAGCAGCAAGAACAAGGGGTTTTGGAGCTTTTTGTGGTGTTTTTTCCTAACAAGAAGGTGCCTTTGCAAGTAAGCTTGGGGTATACAAGCTTGAGGGATCCTCTCCTTGGATCCTTGGCCGTTTTTGGAGCATCCAACATTCCTTCTGGTCGATTTTGTGGCTGAAAAGGTAGTATATGGCAGCCTCTATATGGCTGTCCATAATGCTCGTTTTTATGTATATATAGCTTGCTAATTCACATATAAGATCCTTTTGTTTGGGTTGTTTACATCTTAAAACATCATCTAGAACATGAAATTTTCAGCTTATAAACATTGTTATAAAGCTAAACTTCCGTTGCGTTTTTCAGAAAGTTTAAGTGGTTAAATTGTTTTGTGTTCTATCAACCCAACATGTTAATCATCCCAATAGCTGATATAAGATATTAAATCTATGTCATTCAAAAGCCTTGTGAACAGATCAGTATATTGTTCATTTGTTGAACTTGATTAGTTTGATTAATCATTTTTCAAAATTATCTCTAATCAAAGGATACCTGATATTAATGTGTTTGGTCCTTAAGTGTTGTACAGGATTCTCTGTAATATAGATGGAACTGTTGTTGTCTATATGGATGGGAGTCTCTGAAGTTGAATCCATAGTCTAGCATCTGATTTTGATCCAAAGCACTTGAGCACAGCAGCTTACAGTAGCAATGTATTCAGCCTCAGCAGTTGATGCAGACACACAGGAGTGTTTCTTGTATTGCCAAGAGGAATCCTTCCACAAGGAATTTACATCCCCATATGTAGACTTTGCAGTCATGTTGCATCCACCATCCACCATATGTAGACTTTGCAGTCATTTTGCATCCACATAGTCACTATCTATATAAGCATACAGATTAAAGTTTAATTCTTTGATACCAAAAGCCTAGTTTAGGAGCACCTTTAAGGTATTAAGAATTCTTTTGATAGTAACTAGGGTGACATCTTGGGGTTAGTTTGATATCTTGCATATATACATATGGCAAACAAAATATCAGGCCCACTAGTAGTAAGGTACATAAGAGACCCAATCATAGCCCTGCAGAGATGTTCATCAACACACTCCACCTTAAGATTAGGACCATGGGAATGGTTTCTGGCTATGGGTGTCTTGCAACCTTGCAATCAGTCATCTTGAATCTTGTAAGTATGTATTGTACATACTTTGACTAACTTATGAAGATGCCATTTTCAACCTGCTTCACTTGAATTCCTAGAAAGAAATTGAGTTCCCCATGGCACTCATTTCAAATCTATTCTTCGTCAGCTTTCTCAAAGTCTTTGCATAGCTTTGGATTAGTTGAACCAAAGATAGTGTCATCTATATACATCTGAACTAGCATTATGTCATTTCCAATTGCTGTGATGAAGAGAGTCCCATCAATTGTACCTCTTTTGTATCCATGTTGACAGAGATACTTTGATAGTGTCTCATACCACTTTCTTAGAGCTTGTGCAAGGCCATATAGAGTTTTATCAAGCTTGCAGACATAATCAGGATGATCTGGGTCTGGAAAGCTAGGTGGTTGTTTGACATAGACTTCTTCATCTATCACCCCATAAAGAAAGACACACTTTACATCAAACTGTAGACCTTGAATTCCTTGGATGCAGATAAGCCATGAATATTCTTATAGCTTCAAGTCTTGCTACAGGAGCAAAGACATCTGTGTAATCAATTCCTTTTCTTGTGTGTACCCTGGACAACTAGTCTGGCATTGTCTTGATGACATCCCTCTATATCTGTCTTTTTCCTAAATACCCATTTGGTTCCTATGACACTATTCCCTTGAGGAAGAGGACATAAGTTCCACACCTTCTGTCTTCTGATTGAAGCAATTCTTCTTGCATTGCTTCAATCCAACTTCCATCCTTCAAGTTTCATCCACTTTCTTCGGTTCAATTTGGGATAGGAAACAAGAATATAAAACAACATTACTGTCGTGAGTTTGTCCTCTTGTTCTTACCCCTATGTCAACACTTCTTATTATGTTGTGGTGGGGTGTGACTTGTGGATCCTAAGTTGAGGGATCACAATAAATTGATTTGACAGATCTAAGTTAGAGAAATTTAGATCTGTCAATGAGGTATCTCCCACCACATCAACACACTTATCAAAAGAGCTTGATCTAATGTATGTGTTACATCATTGATGTTGTCTTCCATGGAGTGAATCTAGCATCAAAAAAATTCTTGATCACTGTCACCACTCCATTTCCTCCAGCAATTGAAGTTCCTTCACCTGGATTTTATGGCTATGAGCTGGAATTTTAAAGCATACCAGATGAATCATAGTGTTGACATGCTTATGCTGATTGGATCTTCATTTGCAAAGTTAGTTACCATTGGAGCTGAAGTAGTATTTTGTTTGGTCTTCTCAGCTCAAATCTTGGGTCAGGATCCCCTGTTGAAATATTACCTATGGATCCTGAAACATCTTCACAAGATTTGTTAAAACAGTTGGTAACTAAATCAAGATCAAATAGCCAATCCGGACCAGAACCTTTCACACTGGGAGTGTGTCATTGAAGGTCACATTGACTGACTCCTCAACTACTCTAGTTCTTCGATTGTATACACTATAAGCCTTGGCTTGGGAAGAGTATCCAATAAATGTCCATCATCTGATTTCTTAGAAAACTTAGCTATTTGATTCTGGTATCAAGATGGTGCAGGATATCCAAATGACCTGAAGAAACCAATGAAGGTCTCCTTTTGTGCCACAGTTCATAAGGAGTCTATCATGTGTCTTAACTACTAAACTTTGTTCTGCACATAGTAGGCTATGTTAACAGCCTCTGCCCAGAAGGTGATAGGCAGTTTAGATCAGACAACATAGTTCTGTAGCCTTAATAAGTGTCTGTTTCTCTCCAGCAACACCATTTACTGAGGAGTCTGAGAGTACTATATTGTCTTGAAATACCTTTATCACAAAATGTATTAAGTATTTGGTTCTTAAATTATGTTCTTTGATCACATCTTATGGTCTTGACCTTGTGATCACATTGATCCCCAATTTTCAGAATGAAGTTCTTCAAGATCTCAGGGGTCTCACCCCTAGTTCCAAGGAAAAAGACCCAAGTGAATCTTGTGAAATCATATGTGATCACCAAATAATAAGAGGTCCTTCCGAGACTCATTACACTGGTGGGCCAAATAGATCCAAATGTAATAAGTGTAGGGGAGTAGTGATGGAGTTTATTTCCTTTGGCTTGTGAGACACTTTGTGTTGCTTCCCTTTCAGACATGCAACACAATGGTCATGACTTGTAAACTTTTTTGGCATTCCAGTTACCAAATCATTCTTAATCAGTTATTCACATTCTTAAAGTTTACATGGCACATTCTTTTATGTCAAAGGAAAGACTCATCACTATTTGCTTTAGACAGAAAGCAAGACACTTCTCCAGAAGAAGTTGTTTCTTACATATTCATCTTGTACATGTCAAAGGAAAGACTCATCACTATTTTCTTTAGAGAAGCAGAAAGCAAGACACTTCTCCAGAAGAAGTTGTTTCTTACATATTCATCTTGTACATGTTTCCTTCCTATGGGCTCTGAGCAAGATATGCTCATGAGGAATAGCCATCCTAGGCTTGAGAACTATGCACTCATGCTCAGTGAAGAGCACATTGTTTTTCTGGTCACAAAATTAGGATACACTCAAAAGATTGTATCCAAGCTCCTTGACAAAGTTTACCTTCTCAATGCTGAGCTTACTATTTGAGACCTTGCCCCTACCAGTGATGTAACCTCTTGCATCTCCTCAAAAGCAACTAGCCCTCCATCAAACTTTTCAAAGTTTTGAAGCAAGGAACCATTGCCTATCATGTGCCTTGAACAACGCTATCAATGATCCAAACATTTCTGTTTGTCGTTAGCTATCCCTACACAAAAAAAAGATGATTTAGTTACATTTAGTAACCCAAGCCTAATTTGTCTTGGGTTTTGTCAAAGTGATCCTATGCTCGGGCTCTTGGGGATCATTTGCTATTGTTGATGATGAACTTTCAGTCAGATGGTCTTCCTTCAGCTTCCACGCCACCTTTGGAAGATTGGGCTTGACCTTCATATCTTCGGAAGTTTTAATAACTTCGTAAGATTTAGAGACTGGGCCTTCAGAAGATCTTTCTTTCAATGCGACAGGGCTTTGGTGCTTCGGAAGTATTCCTTCTGAGACCTTTTTTCTTCTGAAGGCAATTTATCACATGTCTTCTTTTTCACTTTGGAGCTTCCGAAGGAAACAGATTTTCCTTCCAAAGCATGTTGTTTCTTCTTCCTCTCATAAGTTTTCTTCTTGGTCATGTGAATAATACTTTTAGGATTGTATTAACAATCCTTAGCCAGATGTGAAGTACTACTACACATAACACAGTCAAATTCCTTCCTTCTGAGAGTCTTCTTTTTTGGAAGACTGAGCTTGGACACTTCCCTTCTCCTTCTTCACCTTCTCAGATGATGTAGCGGGCTTCTTAGGATGAGGCTTGCTTTTGGAAATGGGTGGTTCAAGCTGTGTAGTAGTGCCACACAACTGATCAGCCTTCTTCATGTTGCTGGAGTGAGTTGAAGCTGAAGTAGAACTCTTGGTAGAGTCTTCAGCTTTTATCACCGTAAACCCTGCAGAGATGAATGCTTGTTTCTGCTTAGGGTCAAAGGTGGCCTTGATCTCTTGAGCTTTTCTTGATCTTCTCTTTGCTCTTCTAATCAAGTTCTTCTCTTGGATTTACTCAAACCAGATTCCTTTTCCTCCTCAGGAGCATGGTGACTCTTTTTGGGTTGACTCTCTTTACTCATTTTTAGAGTCATCCCTTACCATCTTCTCTTCATCCTCTTCAACACTGGGGTCTATGAGGGCCAGCTCATCTTGACTAGTGTCACACCTAGGAGATCTTACTGATAGTAAAGTGTGTGGAGGATCTATCTCACAAGATCTCAGCCCCTGCTTGTTTTGATAACAAACTTTTGCATGTAGGGATGAGGATATTATTCTCTTGAAGGTGTCTTATTCGAATACACATTTTTCAGACCGAGCTTTGCTGATCACAAGTTCAGCCTGGCATTCAGTCAACTTGGTAATGAGATCTTTAATTTGAGTCCTGTAATTTGTTTGCTCATGTTTAAGAGTTGAAATTGTTTTCTCTAGATCTTCTATCTTGAGTTTATAGTCATTTTCAACTTTTTTAAAATCAGCTTTTTAAAATATTTGAAAACTTAATATCAGATCTCATTTCCAAGTTGTAGGACCTGTATCTATTCACTTTAGCAATACATTTAGGAGAGCAAAGATGTTCTAGTACCTTAACCTCATCATAGTCAGCCACGAGTGCTTGATTTGGTGAAGCATTTTTAGCTTGGAAGCTCTAGTCAAAGCCTCCTTCTTCAACAGCAACAACAGCTTGCTGCTTGGCTACTCATTTTGGTGCCCTCCCTTAGTATAATTTGGCCTGGATGATGCTTGGCCACCATTTTACTTGGATGCCTTGCATTCTCTGGCAAAGTGTCCTATCTGGTTATAATTGTAACACTTCATTTTGCTCTTATCCAGTCCAAACTTTCCACTTGCTACATTGTTGGGAAACCTTCTTCTTGTCCTTTTATAGAAATTCTAAGCTCTATAAGTGAGAAAAGCCATCTGCTGGACTATTCCATATACTCCAGTTTATCTGGATGGATAAAGACCAAATCTTCAAGAGTGAAGAGAAAGTTGCTTGAACCTACATCAGTGGAGACAAATGCTTGAGAGGTGCTTGTCTCTTGGAAGGGACTTCCTTGGATGTAGCACTCTCTTGGTGTCTCTGGGAAGGTGATAAAGGGACCCTTTTGTGAAGTTTCAAGGTAGCAGATAAGATGGTGTTGTGGTTATCTGCTATCCTATTCAACCATATGAAGGGCTGAACTCTAGTGAGTGTTAGAGTTACCAGATGTGTTTTGCATGTTCATCTCCATCTGGTATCCACTGAGTATTCAATATAACTTAGTGAGAATAAGAGTCTTGAGGTTTTCAGTCCTCTTAATGACCACACAATAGTGTGTCCATTGTCTGGGAAGAGAGGACATGAACTTCCTAACAATATCCTTATACTCAATAGTTACTCCAACATCAGCCAGAGTGTCCATAATCTCAACATATCTGAAATACTACTGAGTCATGGTTTCATATGTCTTAAAGGTGAAATTTTCAAACTGATGCTTTAATAGGTCCTTCTTGTTCTCTTTGGCTTCATTGTACCCCTCATACATCAGTTTCAGTGCATCCCACTGTTGTTTAGTGCTTTTGCACTTCTTGAAACCTTTGTAGATGGAATTTGTAAGAGTAGCATGGAGGGCTATCATGGCTTTCTGATCAATATCAATCTTCTTCCGGTCTTCATCAGAAAAGTCAGCCCTCTCCTTGGGTATCATACCACCACCACCAGCAGCTGAAGTGGTGTATGGTATATGAGGTCGGTCCATTGACAACAAACTCCCATATCCTGGAATCCTAAGACTTGATGAAGCCACCATTCTTTGGCATCAAGTGTTAAACTTCTCAGGAGTGATCAGTGGGGACTTTGTTATAGTTTTAGTTTCCATATCAGCTTTAGAGATAGCTGCCATTTGAATAGTTAAGTGATGTGTGAAACTAAAAGGATTAGAAGATGGTGAGATCTTACAATCAAGAGCCTGGAATGCTCTGATACCAATTACAGGACCGTTAAGGATACTTAAGTTTACAATTAGTTTCACAAGAGGAGTGATATAGGATCACTTAACCACTCAAATAGGGAACTGGTAACTTTATTGAAGATACAAATGAACACAAGTAATATTAAAGAGACAGAACTTTAAGAACAAGAACAAAGTCACAAGAATACAAGATAAAGTTTTCAAGGAAGTTGTATATTGATCTCTAGTTCTATTACAAGTGTTTTCAAGTATATTATAAATACAAGAACCAAAGACTATTTATACTACAACCTACAACCGTCAATACATGTAAAAACAGTTGGATATGACTAATCTAGATAGCAACATCAATCTAAAGTTAAAAGGTAGATTGCCTTTTGACTAGTGACTATGACATGCCATAGCTCATTGACTTTTCCTATTACAAAAAGTCTACATGAATAAAAGAAGAAAATTACAAACAAAGACTTTATCTACTTTATCATAAAGCATGGAAGTTTCGCCAACTAGTAAAAGCAGGTGAACCACGAGAGAAGGCAGTGAAAAGCAGGTCAGCTTTATTTAAAAGTTGATTCAGAGAAAGCATATTTTCTGTCTTCGAAAGAAATCAATCTTTTCATCAAAACAGCTTCGGAAGACTTTGTCTTTCAAGGTTCGGAAGACTTCATCTTTGGCTTCGGAAGAATTGAGTCTTTGGCTTCGGAAGACTTTACACTTAGAATATTTTCTAGTTAAGTGTAAAGCTTCCGCAGCAGTTTCTTCTGAACTATTGACTTCGGAAGATTTACAGTTAGAGTATTTCTTGAATGTGTAAAACTTCCGAAGCTAATTCACTTTATTCCTTAGTGCATGTTGGAAGACATGGTTGTTCTGGTATCCTTTGGTTGCATCAGCCTCATAATCTTCAGATTTCTCTTACAAAAGTGTCACACAAGCCAAAAGAAATGAACTCCATCACTGCTCCCCTTCACTTATTACACATGGATTTTTTGGCTCCACAAGTATAATGAGTTTAGGAGGAACTTCATACTGTCTCGTGATCGCAGATGATTTAACAAAATATTTGTGGGTCTTTTTCTTAAAAGTAAGGATGACATAGATGATTTCACAAGATATACTTGGTTCCATCCTATCCTTTCTAGTAGTTAAAATACATCACTCGATATATTGTATCATCCCATCCAATTAATCATATCATTTCTTTTAATAAAGTAAAGTGAAAATTGCAAAATTGGTTTTTATGGTTGACCGTATTGCAAGTTTGGTCCTTAAGTTTTAAATATTGTAAACTTAGTCTAAACATTTGAGAGTTGATTGCAAGTTTAGTCCCACTGTTAGTATTCGTTAGTTTTCAACGATTTGTGAACTAAAAATACAATATGATCAAACCATTGGAACTATCTATATAATTTCTCTAAAACTAAAAAAAACTAAATAAAAGTTTAAACAATCAAATAAACATAATAAAAAATACAAAAACTGTAAAAAATGAATACATGTTTATAAAACTCAAAATAAATATTGAAAAAACTAGATTCAAGTTAAAAAAACAAACACCGTTCGTATATTTGTTTTTGGAATTGGACATTTACAAGGTTTTTGAATTTTTTTTTGTTTAGACATGACTTATGGATTTCATCAAAAATAAAAAATTTAGCATACTTCTTCTTTTTTCCTTTTTTTTTATTTTTACATACTTTTTTAATTTTACTTTTTATTTAGTTTGATTTTTTAACCTTTATTTTATCTTTTCTAACGATTACTAAATTTTGTTACTAATGTTTATTTAAAATTCTTAAATTTGATTTTAATATATATCTCAATTCAATATGGATCTTTTTCAATTATAAAAAATTACGTAAATGATCTCTATGGTTTGATAAGATTTCAAATTTAGTCTCTACAACATTAAAAACAAACGAACACTAATGGTGAATTTCAAATTTAGTCTCTACAACATTAAAAACAAACGAACACTAATGGTGAAACGGACCGGATGCAACAAGTGATGCACAAGGAACAAGTAAAAGAACATGGAAAGGGCTTCAAATGGATAGGTTGGGGAGGCGTGAATATTTGGTCATTTGAGGAAAGAAAGATCTCAGAAACATG
Source organism: Flaveria linearis (assembly GCA_024085815.1). Taxonomy (NCBI): domain Eukaryota; kingdom Viridiplantae; phylum Streptophyta; class Magnoliopsida; order Asterales; family Asteraceae; genus Flaveria; species Flaveria linearis. The sequence goes on along the minus strand of JABSNV010000798.1, from coordinate 40,457 downwards.
TCGTGGTTCCTCCTTCCTAACTCCCTATATGATACCCACACACTGCACACTGCACACTACACACCCATTCACTCCTCTCTTGCTGTAGGCAGCAGCCACCAACACTTGCTGACGGAACAATCCGATCGATCTTCAAAGGTGCGACCACTTTCCACTCCTCCTTACACTTTTTCGCATTTTCAGATGTAGATCACCAGATCTGCATCTGTATCCGATTCCCCTTCAACAGATTCAGGTTTCCATTTGCCTTTAGCACAATGCTTATTCTTTTCTAGCTGAATCCAGGGATTTTGGGTGTCCGAATGTCTGTCTGTTTTATGCGAGTTTGTAATCCCCGGATGTCGAATGTTCATTCGAATCGCATCACTGTTCCACTAGTGTGGATGAGATTTGTCACTTTTGCTACCGGATATAACTACTTTATTCTTGCCGTTGATATCAAGGGCAAATCCAAGTTCTGCCTTAAAGCTATCGTAGATCTAAGTCCACCTGCAATGTTTGAAACAGAAAGAGTAGGGGGAACTCTCTTAGGACTTTAATTTCCTGTAATCCTGTTCAATTTCATATTTCTTTCAGGGGATAACTTTAGCAGCCAGCATGTTTAAGTTAACATTGTATTGGACTTAATTGTATCTTGTTGATTGGGGCCTTAATTGTATTGTAATCCTGTTCAATTTCATACTAGCCAGAAGTAAACTTACATCAGGCAAGACAATAACAAATACCACCTTATGGGTCATTAAAATGCATATTTGTTATATGTTACAAAGTTTCTGAATCTCTGGGTCACTCCCATGGGGCAACGTATATCAAGAATAGTTACCAAAGGGCAATATGTTTCACAAGGTAAATTATGTAGCATACTCATCTTGATTATCCAAATTGTGTATTTTGCCTCTTGGTAGGCTGCACTGATGCTAAGGTGGAGAACATCACCGTATCGAAGGAAATGGGTGGTAAATAGACAGCATACTAATACACAATAAACTGACACCCTAGGCTCACTAAGAAGTGAAAACTCAGGAGTACTTCTCTATGGCGAGCTGCCTCTAAATATACTTTTCTTACATTTATTGGTTGACTTAAGATGGCCGTACCCCACACGTTAGGAAGGGTATACGGTGACATATGGCCGTACCCCACACGTTACATATGGCCGTACCCCACACTTTAGGTGTAGTTTTCCTCATCTATCCTTTTTGGGTGTTACATGCGCATTATCTAATTCTTCTTGTGATATATATCATTGTGGTATATGCTTCGTATTATGATGGTTATTGCCGTTGTTATGCTTTGTTATATGCTTTGTTATGCTTTGTTATATGCTTTGTTATATGCTTTGTTATATGCTTTGTTATATGCTTTGTTATATGCTTTGTATATGCGTTGTATTATGATTGTTATTGTTATTGCCTGTGTTAACGAGTCGGGGGTCTCTTCGGAAGCGGTCTCTCTATCTTTCTAGATAGAGGAAAGACTTGCCACCATATACCCCTCCCAGACCCTGCTCTTCAGCGGAGACACTGGGTATGTTTGTTTGTTTGTTTGTTTGTATTGGTTGACATAAGATATTGCCCTACATATAGCATTGAAATCAATCATGACTTATGCTTTCATAAGATGTCTGTTAAGAGAATTTTCTCTCCTGTGGTAACTTCTGCTATATTGGCAATGCGTACATTATTAGTTTCATCAATTCTGATTTTACTAGACATCTGCTTAGACTACCAATTTAGCTACAGTATTAAAGTTCTAAGTGGATGACAAGGTGCTGATACCTTTTAGCTGCTTTGTGTAATTCTGATTTGTTATATACAGATAGTTTCATATGTCTAGTAACTTCTGCTATATTGGCAATGCGTACATTATTAGTTTCATCAATTCTGATTTTACTAGACATCTGCTTAGACATTTAGCTACAGTATTAAAGTTCTAAGTGGATGACAAGGTGCTGATACCTTTTAACTGCTTTGTGTAATTCTGATTTGTTATATACAGATATAAGTCTAGCTAAAACTTGTTTACATTTCTTATAATCTGAGTGTCTTCAGCTGTAATATTTGCAGGAGGTTAAGTTGTTTTCTGGTATGCTTCAGAAGATGAAGTTCCCTCCATGCTTTAGATAAGGAGATTAACTTTCTGCTCGGGGGAAACCAAATATTTATCATTAGTTTGGGGAGAGAATCTCATTGTATAATTGAGATTTGGGAACTGATAGCTGCCATGAAAATGATTAACAAGTCACTTTTCTTGACTTACCTATACCTACTTATCTACATTTTGCTGTCATCTGGAGTTATTCTGTATAACAAGGTAACTACCATGTATCTGATGCCACAATATTTATGTCACTAGTTCCTCATAACTTTTATTATGGTTATATGATATGTGTATTGTTTCATTTTGATGCTCTTTCAAATGTTGGTACAAAGCTTTCTATTCTGCAAATGGAAATTTCTTCTCTGTTCTGTAAATGGGAATTTCTAGATGTCCTGTAATATGGAAGTTGAGATGCCACGCATCTCTGTAATTGTTCTTTATGGGAAACCTGTTATATGCTCCATACACACATCATAGTGGTCATGTTATTGTTCCCTGAGTCTTAGATATTTCAAATTTCTGAGCAAGTTACGGTTTTTATGACTATATCTTATGGGACTTCTCTTTGTAGCTTTACTATGTCTTACCTTATGACTAACTTATCGCTTGGATTTCATACTTATTATAATTTCCAAAAAATTCATCTTACCTACAATCTTTGTATTTACGTGCAGTGGGTTCTCTCTCCAAAGTACTTCAATTTTCCCTTTCCTATCACACTTACTATGATACACATGGGCTTTTCTGGAGCTGTAGCGTTCCTTCTTGTTCGTGTTTTCAAGGTATTGTTCTTTATCAACTTCTTAATGATCTAGAAACATGTTTTCATGAGGTGTATATCTTTTGAAGTTGTTGAAAGTGAAAAGTTTAGCAGAATATATGATGTACCTCAGGAATTAGAATAATGGGTTACTTGTGTTATTTCCTTCTTGAGTTTGCCAGAAATATGACCAGAAGAACTTTATATAGTTTCACCTAATTCAACCTTCAACTCTATATTATTAAGTTTGTAACTTGTCTTCTTTTCCTATAATTCTGCAGGTTGTTGCCCCTGTTAAGATGACATTTGAAATGTAAGACATCTAACTTGCAAAAAAAGTTTAATTTTGCTTGCCTTCTTATCCTGCCACTGAATTTCTTTCTTCATGGCCATTGCTAGATATGCAACTTGTGTAATTCCAATCAGTGCTTTCTTTGCATCAAGTCTGTGGTATGAACCATTGACCGTTTCCATTACTTTGATCCGCTTAAAACATATCTTTTGAATCGTGGGTCTTTGTTTAATGTTTTTTACCTTCTTATGTTATGTTATCTAAAAGGTTTGGCAACACTGCTTACTTGCATATATCAGTGGCCTTCATTCAGATGCTGAAAGCCCTAAGTATGTTAAACTGATCTTGTCCCCACATAGTATTATTGTTGTTATTTTTAGACAATAACTGACAAGTGAATGTTATGATACAGTGCCAGTGGCAACCCTTATTATGGCTGTCCTATGTGGCACCGACAAGCTTAGGTGGGATGTATTCTTAACATGTTACTAGTCAGCATTGGAGTTGTTATTTCATCATACGGTGAAATCCATTTTAATGTGGTTGGCACGCTTTATCAATGCACGGGCATCTTTGCAGAAGCTTTAAGGCTTGTATTAACTCAGGTCCTCCTGCAAAAGAAGGGCTTAACTCTAAATCCTATTACAAGCTTATATTACATAGCTCCATGCAGGTATTCTATTTCATTGCTTATAAACCGTTTCACTTTTCCGTTTTTAACTTTTTAGTGTCTGCTACTTTTTTTTAGTTTTGCGTTTCTGTTTGTGCCTTGGTATTTCTTGGAGAAGACCGGAATGGAAGTTTCACAGATTCAGTTCAATTTTTGGATTTTCTTCTCGAATGCTATATGTGCTCTAGCATTGAACTTCTCCATTTTTCTAGTCATCGGTAGAACTGGAGCAGTTACCATTCGAGTTGCTGGTGTGCTGAAAGATTGGATTCTTATAGCTCTTTCAACTGTCATATTTCCTGAATCAGCCATTACAGGACTGAATATTATCGGCTATGCCATTGGTAGGGAATGGGTTCGATTTTCATTTAATTATATATATTTTTTCAAAACTTTGTGATGACCTTACCTATTTAACATCATCTTTTGTATGCAGCACTTTGTGGTGTAGTAATGTACAACTACATAAAGGTTAAAGACGTTAAAGCATCTCAACTTCCTCCTGATAGCCTCCCAGAACGAATGACTAAGGTTAGTTTGCTGAAACCTTGAGCTTGTTTTCGAAATCCGTCTCACATTGATCAACTGAATGTACAATATGAACATGAACGAGCAGGATTGGAGAATCGAGAAGAAATCATCGAATTTGTTTACACCTGACAACAACATTGATGACGATGATACAAGTGGAGGGAAGGTTAGTTCAATGTCAGATATGAATGTAGTAGACGAAGAGGTACCTCTTATGGCATCTTCAAGGCTTTCTCATATTGGCCGTTTGCAGCTTAGCAGCCGAGATGCTTAATGACTCATCATATACCAAATAGTTCAAAATAGTATTATTTTCCATACTTTTAGGGATGTTCATGTGCCTTAGTATTAAAATTTTGTGGAAGAGAACAATTGCTTCATTCCACTAGTTTTATTTTAATGGTGTTGTTCCTATGTTGGTTTACCCTCAACATTATAATAACAATGATTTGATGATCAATAAGCATGGCCAAACAGAGGAGCCGGATCAGCTAACGGATCGACACAACTTCGGTTTTTTCTTTTGTTTATAATTTTCTCATAATGGGAAGGGCTAAAGCGGTGGGGCCAGACAACATACCGATTGAAGTGTGGAAATGCCTGGGAGATGAGGGGCTCAAATGGAACAGATTTATTCAACAATCTTTACGACAGGAAAGATGCGGACCAGTGGAGAACCAGTGTTATAGTCCCCATATATAAGAAAAAAGGAGATGTACAAAGTTGCGAAAATTACAGGGGGATAAAGCTATTGAGTCACACGATGAAATTATGGGAAAGAGTTATTGACACAAGAATAGACGAGAAACTCAGTAGCGTCAAACCAATTTGGATTTATGCCAGGACGCTCTACGACAGAAGCGATACACGCCATAGGAGAATAATGGAGAAATACAGAGAAAAGAAAAAGGACCTCATATGGTATTCATCGACCTAGAAAAGGCTTATGACAGCATTCCGCGTCAACTAATTGGGAAAGTCTACGACTCAGAAGGGTACCGGAGAGGTATATCCAAATAATCAAGGATATGTATGAGGGGGCAAAACGTGTGTGCGAGCCCCGATCGGAGACACAGACTCATTCACAGTGGAAGTGGGACTCCACCAAGGATCGGCACTGAGCCCATTCTCTTCACAGTAGTGTTGGATGAGATGACCAAGTCTATACAGCAGCAGTTCCATGGTGCATGCTCTTTGCGGATGATATTGTCTTAATATCGGAATCTAAAGGATGCTTAACGACAGACTAGAACATGGAGAGCAGCACTAGAGCGCAAAGGTTTAAGGATAAGTCGCTCAAAGACAGAATACATGCATTGTAACTTTAGTGGCGAGGCGGAAGATGACACCCAAATCAGTATCCAGGGTATGGCGGTCCCACAACGTCTAGGTTCAAATACCTGGGCTCGTACCTGCAGGAGGACGGAGAGATACACAGCGATGTAGCGCACCGTATTCAAGCAGGATGGTGCAAGTGGAGAGCACATCAGGGATCCTATGTGATAAGAGGTTTCCAACAAAACTAAAGGGAAAGCTATATCGTGTGGCAGTACGTCCAGCTATGCTATATGGAACAGCTGCTGGGCATAAAGAAATCGCACGAGAAACAAATAGAGGTAGCGGAAATGCGAATGCTGAGGTGAGTGTGCGGTCACACGAGACTGGATCGAATAAGAAACGAAGTGTTCGACAGAGCTAGAAGTGGCCTGTATCGCAGATAAAATACGAGAGGGAAGATTAAATGTTGTTTGGGCATGTCAAGAGGAGACCAATGGCGGCACCAGTTAGAGCAGTAGAGAACATCACCTTAGAGGGTAGGAGGAGTAGAGGAAGACCTAAATGACTTGGGATGAGGTAATTAGACGAGATATGATACCTTGCACCTCTCTGAGCACATGATCGAGGATAGGACTGAGTGGAGGCGTAGAATTAAAATTAAGGACTTCTAGTTCGAACTATAGGCAGGAAGGTGTTCGAAGTCTGGTTCGGGGCCTGATGTCTAAGTAGCCCATATCTGCCCTTTAACAGTGATTTGCATGCACCTAGGATATTGTATGCTATGTGTTGTTTGGTTTATTGTGTACTGTAGGCTATGTGTTGTATGATCTATTGTATGATGCCTTGCTAGCGATATGGTTTTTTTGGTATTCTGTATGCTATGGTTGGACGATTTAGTGTTTCTTGTCTTGATATTTGTATGCCTTTTGCTAGCGAGTCGGGGGTCTCTTTGGAAGCGGTCTCTACCTAACAAGATAGAGAAAGACTCGCTACACCTACCCTCCCCAGACCTGCTCTCGAGTGGGATACACTGGGTTTGTTTGTTGTTGTTTGTTTCATAATGGTTTAATAGGTTTGTTATTTTCCCCCCACAATTTTCATTTTCATTTCTAACACTATGATGACTTGCGTCAAAACCTGTTATATTTCTAAAAATTTTCATTCCAACACTAATATTTTTTTTTTTTTTTTTTTTTTTTGTCGTGGCTTGATATAATTTTTTTTTTCCGGAAAGCAATTTGTATTAAAATCAAGTTTTTTTTATTGTAGGTTGTAAGAAGTACATGGTGCTGCAAAGAGCTCCCGCGTTTTCGCAGGTTCCAGGGAGGGTCCGTCCATTTAAGGGAAGATGTACGCGGTCTTTCCCCCACATTTGTGGGGAGACGTTTCCACGGCCTCCCCACAAAATGTGGGGGAAAGATCGCGTACATCTTCCCTAAATGGGACGGACCCTCCCTGGACCCTGGACCCTGCGAAAACGCGGGAGCTCTTTGCAGCACCAGATACTTCTTATGTAGGTTGTAAGAAGCATTGTTATTATATACTATGCTTATAATCAAGTGTTTTTTTGTATCGTACTTTGTAACAAGTATATTTATTATAAGTAAAAAGTATCATTACCAGTATTGGTACTATGAAAACCATCTTCAGTGTTTATATAAGCTGAGGTGATAACAATTAAATTTTACGCCACCTATTGAAAGGAATAACTAACGCTGCACAAGAAAATTAGTTTTAACTAAAATTATCAATTTACTCATTTTAAGGAAGGAGAAACTTATTATCACCAAGCTTAAAAACATGTTTCCTGTTTTTTTCACAGCGCCTATGTAAATCATGCTGTCGTTTTTGGTATAACTTTGAACATAACATATGCATTCATTCAACACAATTTAAAGTACTTTGACACGTTTCAAAGTGATACAATATTTGATGATGGAAATAAAATAAGTCAAACCAAGCCAAACCATTTACATAAAAAAAAAAAAAGAAGTTATAAAGCAGGATATGCACATCTCAGATAAAGAAAAAAAATACAGATAGCATAACACATGGCATAATTCATTTGAATTCAAACAATCTCATTCTCATTCATCATCATCCTCCTCAAAACCGCTCTCGAGACGTTACATACAGCAATCTCCTTGCAGCTGGAGCCGGAGGAGCCAACCCTGGTATGTCTCTAATGTCTTTGTTGTGGGGGTTCACAATCTAGTCACCAATACATGTTACAAAACAATTAACAAAATACAGAATCCGCTTTTAATGAATCATAACGTACCTTCACAATGATAATAGCAATAACACCACAGACGATAAGAAAAAGAAAAAACATGATGCATTTATCCGTTGCCACCTGTAAAATAAAACATGAGAATTAGTAAAACACATACAAAAAATATTATTTTCTTTGGCAGAAAGACTCAGAGACCTGGCGTCCTATTTCCTTCACTAGCTGGGATGCCTTTTTAATAGAGAACTGAATGGTGTCCAGTTCGTTAACAATGCGACCCATTTGATCAGTCTGGAAGAAAATAAAAATGAAAAAAAACAAATCAACATTTAATTAGCATGAGTGACCATCAAAAAGTCGATTTAGCATGTACTCACTTGGCCTTTCAACTTAGCAGCGGTTTGGGTTCCCACTTCAACTGTTTGATGAACCACCTGTACATAGATAATATAAGTAGGAAGCAATGATGATATCAACAGACTATTAAAATAACAAATATAGACATGGTTATGTCCCACTGTTTAGAGCGCTCAATGGCCTGATCAGTCTCGTCCATCGTCTTATTGCCAGCATGAATAAGCTCCTGATTTGACATTTCTACACAAACAACCATCCAAATCACTAACGAACAAAAGAAAACCGAACAACGCTTTGTCGAACTAGTGTACATTTATGACGGGCACGTCTTTAATTGTCATTATGTCGCTTTGAGTCAACACGTGTTATAAGATAGAAATCTCATTATTGCCATTTAAATACAAAAGCCAATGTTCATAAACCAAGATGACATCAATCAAACTTAAATAGTCATAGTCTGATCTCACCAGAAGCAACCCGAGCATTGTCATCAGCCATAGATTCACTAGCACCCGCCCCCATGTCAAAAAGTTCAACCCTTTTATTTCCAAGAGTGCTTTGATATCTGGATTTAAAAAACCAAAAAAAATATCACCAAAGGTAAACGTATAGAACGAACAATTAGAGTGATAAATAGAAAATAGAACCTATATCATCATAACGATACACATCCAAGATAAACAAATGGACTTACGTCTTTCTCAATGCCACATATGAATTCAGCTCTTTAATCTGCAAACACAGAACTACAATAAGTAAATTTGAGGGTCGAGTGGTTATCACATGTGTGTTTAATCCAGTTATGTGTTCAACAGCATGGCATTAAGAAGAAAATCTGTATATAATTATAATCTTACACCATATTATAAGCCATTACTACATCTTCAGATAACCAAATACTTCAAAACTGTAACATTAAAATTAATCTTACCATTGATTGCTTCTCATCATTGAGTTTCTTGCTGACATCTGGAGGATTTTTGCTTTCCTCCTCTTTAATTTCACGATCAAACTCTTTTATCAACCTAAAAAGAGAACAAAATAATCAAGTCAAGTTTACAATCAGGGTTGTCTTAAAGTCTAACGCGATCTTCATCCTAACAGCAGAATTAACTTCAAACGATGGACAAAAAATGGCTTTTGCACCTTTGAAAAGAAAAGGTAATTTAACATATGAGATAGCGAAAGAAAACGCAGAAGCTGTTTATTACCTTTTGCATTCTCTCATCCTTCCTGTAAGATCCTCCAACTGTTTACTTTGTCTGGTGGAGTCTTTAATCTTGTCCAGTTTCTGAAACCCATTTCTAAACCACAAAAAAAAAAACAGAAGAGATTGAATTAGCTATTAAAACATTCATGGAAACAATCTCTATAAAACAGTATTAGCATTCGCAATCGCAATCATGACATTTGAAAAAGTTCAAAGTAAGAATTACACACTCTCCACCATATAAATGCCCTCTTTAAAGCAGTCTTAAGATTCTCATTGTCACATAAAAATAGATTGTGCCACTTTGTTATTTTATAACTTTGATGATACCAGCATTTCTCTAACGACTAAATCATAAAATCAATACCACACACAACTTTTGCTGATCAAGAAAAGTTAGTTGTATTGCAAAGAGTTTTTGTTGTTAGACAAGATATTATTCCATATTTAAATAATGTCTGATTGTATAGGGTCTAGATTGTATTATTCTAGTCTATATATATCTTGTAATCTCCTTATTATTATTTATACTAACAATTATCATTCCCTGTGTTTAACTTGGTATCAGAGCAAGTTATTCCTAACCCTAATCCCTGCAGCACAAACTGCCGGCCCTAATCTATGGCCATCCTCACTGTTTTTGAGCAAAAAGAAAAAGCAGTCCACAACCCACAAGTTTGGTTTTACCCTCAACTCCGATAACTACAGTTCCTGGTTATTGGTTATTCACCCGTTCTAGTCACCAATAATATTTTTGGTTATATTGACGGAACCATACCCTGCCCTCCAACCACCATAACTGTTCCTGCAGACCCTCCCACAGATAATGCACCTGCACCACCACCCGAATCCCAACCCAATCCACGGTACCCAATATGGCTTTCCAACGATGCACACGTTCGGATGCTCCTTATCTCCACTATCTCTGAGGGCGCTTACATCATGCCAGAGGCACTCTTACCGCCCGTGACCTTTGGCTTGCCCTCGAACAGACCTTTGCACCTCACACTTCCTCCCGAGAATATACCTTAAAAAACAAACTTTTAAGATTGAGATGAAGGCTGATGAAACTCCTACAGCATACCTCCAACGTGCACAAGAATATGCCTCTGCCCTAGCTAATATTGGCGAACCCTTGAAAGAAAAAGACCTTGTTATGTTGGTTATTTCCGGCCTACGTGACGAATACCATGGCGTTAAGACCATGGCCCTTACTCGTCAACTTGCTTACAACGAACTTCATGCCATGATTGCTGATCACGACTATATGCTTAAACGTTCTGCCCCCACTGTTCCACCTACTCAAGCATTCTCAGCCGTGGCTCCACTTTCGACTAAACCCACCGGAGGCAGCCCTACACCGCCATCAGATGCGGCTGTTCAGGCGGTCCAACAACTGGCGGCCATTTAAACCTAATAGCACTGAAAAGAAATCATAGAATACATTTTCTTTCCCTTTCTTTCCATATTGAGAACACAACATAAATGCACTACCCTTCCTTTTCTTTTTCCAAACTCATGAAACAAAGTGTAAAAGTCCCGTGCATCTTCGATTAGTTAGGTGCACTTAATCAACCTCCTAGAGGTTTACCATTTCTCAACCACTTTAGTTAGCAACTAAACATTAAAACAAACATTTCAAAATGCTAATCAGAGATCAACTGATCGTTTAAAACTGGTGTTCATAAACCAGCTTTTTTCAACTTTAAGGAAATCGTCCAGTTCATTTAACAAACTAGCTGTAGAAAAAATTGTATCAAAATTTTAATTCTTTATTCTTCAAAAATAATTATCATTTATCTACTCAAGTTTGCTGCTTATGGTTCTGAATATTTATCCCCTTATCTCTTTTTGAAACTTGTAAGTTTCAAACAAACTTGAAACAAAGTGTTTTACTTGTTCTACAGTTATACCTCCTACAAACATCTACTAGAAAATATCTGATTGTATAAATAATACTTCAAGCCTGTTAATATCATCTAATCTAAAAGTATAATATAGACAATCACATTGGTCATATTTCTCTAGACAAAAGCTCCTCTTAGCAAGTAGAATTAACGCCCTTAAATGAAACAAAATACCATTAACCATCCAAACAGCTAAAAGTTGCATAATCAAAACATCAACTTTTGATTTCTAAACTTTCTACACTAGCCAGTACTCAAGGCAGTAAATTGCAACCCTCTTACGAAAAGAAAAGAAGTCTACCATAACTTAACCTACTAGAAACAGCAAATCTATAAGGCGAAAAGAATGAAAATGCTTACACCCTACCAAATGAGGCATATTAAAATGCTCGTAAGCGTATTTTGAAACTCGGATTCAATAGTTTGGAACTGAAGCGGACATTGAGACTGAAACCAATTGGGTTCAACGTTCTAATTCTCTATCAACACCCCATACATACATCAAACGAATAGATGGAGCATCACAAGAAGACAAAAAATCTACTTTGGATTAACGCGTATAAAGGAAAAACAGCAAAGGTAAAGGACATACGCTAGGGCTCGGAAATTGTCACGAATTTCACCATGGATCTGTTCCATTGAGGGTTCATTTGCAAATCCGGATTTGCCATTCTGAAGCCCTGGTCCAGTTAAAACAAAACCTCCTCGAGAGAAAGAATTGTACCAGGTAGCGTGAAGAGAACTTCAATTTCGAAGATCTTCGAAACGTAACATTGGTGGATTCTACACTCACCCACTTCACCTAGCCAAGATTCATAAGAGATGATGAAGCAATGGAAAGGGGGTGTATCTGAAAGGAGGGAAGTGAATTGAAGAAAAGGGAATAATATATATCTGATGAAAGAAGAATGACAGAGGTTACAGGGAAAGCATGTCTTCCTAGGGTTTCACAAACAGATTGGGGAAGGATGAGAGAGAGGTGTTAGCCTGGAATCGCTGTGTACATCTGTAAAGTTGAAATTATAGGGCGTTTTGGTATTTTTGATTGTTAATTGATAATTTGACTTCCTATCCTTTGTTTACATGAATGATCCTTTCATTTCCTCAACTTTCATCTTACACCCCCCGCGTCGCCACGCTGGGTGTAATACCTTGTAACGTGGCACAAATATCATACAACCGTCAGCAGCTACCAACACCAGAAAAACTCTTATTAAAAGAGAAACAAAAACAACGGAAAAAAGTAGGCAAAAAACCATAGAACCATATGTGCACGTTCACACGTGCACGTTGCGACATGTAACACGTAAATTTACACCGAAACGTAAAACGTAAACTTTGTAAATCATGAAAACTATAGGAGATCAAAGTTGAATGTGAAAAGTTGTAGTGGTTAAACTATAAAGATGTAAAGGTTTTAGGATTAGAAGTTAAAAGGTCAAAAATTAAAAAAAAAAAGAAGAAAAACCTAAAAATAGGTCCAACACACTAAAGCTAATATACAACCTATGAGTACTAAGCCCCCGCTATTGCGCTAGGGGTGTAAAATCATGCCAAGTAGCACCAATGTCATACCATCGTCAGCGACAACCTACATCGAAAAAGCTCAATAGAAGCTCAACCGGAGACAACACCAAAAACAATCGTCGATCTGAAAACTCCAAAAGGTTAACCACAGTGTCACTGTAAATACAACTAAAAACCAATACAAAAGCATAGTTGAAACCTCTAAAGGGTTAACCAGAGTAATAACTAAGTCAATGCAAGACCTGCGCGTTACTTCAGGGCATTTAAATGGAAAAAATATATGTGAAGATGTTGAACCACGACACACGTTACGGCCTGTAACTCACAAATTTTAGACCATAACGTAAAAAGAAAAATTGTTTAAAGATGAAAAGTATAAGCGACCAAAATTGAACGTGAAAGAGTAAATTTATAAAAATAAAAACTATAGTGGTCAAAAGAAAAAAAAGAGAAAAAAGGAGGAAAGAAACCAAATAGTAAGTACAACTCACAAAATATAATACAAACCATAAAGCTTATAAAAGTTGGTAATTAGTATACCCTAGAATTAAGCTCCACGCATTGCGGGGGGCGTAAAACCATGCAAAATAACACGAATGTCACACACCCGTTAATGACCATTAACACTGATATTGCGGTGTGTTAATACAAAAAAATAAGACAAAAGCATAAAACATATAAATATAACTAAATCGATTTAAGAATCACGCGTTGCAACGAACCTGTTAAAGAGAGAAAATAAACATAAAGACGATAAACTAACACACATGTTGTGATGTGTTAACTCACAAAATTTAGAATCAAACGTAAAATTGATGAATCGCACATGCATGTTTGTGTCGTGTTAACTTGCAAACCTAAAACAAACGTAAGACAAAATTTGCAAAATATGAAAAGTATAGGAGATCAAAGTTGAAAGTATAAAATTTTGTGAGATTAAATTGCAAAAGATAAAGAGTTTTAGGTTTAAAGTAAAAATAATTAATTTTTAAAAGGTTACTTGTAAAATATGAAACTTTTGGGTAAGAAGGTGAAAAGCCAATTTTTTTAAAAAAATATATATGCATAGAAAAAGTACAATACCATTATACATAGAAAATTGTTAATTAGTATAATATAAATTAAGTAAAATATTTTATCTCTCATTTATTTTGACTTTAAACATACTTATAATTAGAGCATCCATACTTATTCATATTATTATCTTAAAATTTTAGGAGAAACAAAAAATATGTGTCATTTACTTTTATATCAAGTTTCTCCTCCCCTCTTCATCGCCTATATAATTTACTTCTATATTCTTATCTTTAAATTAAAAAAAACATAAAAATATGTAATTTTACTCTCTTATATCATGAGTTTCTTACTTACTTTTGATGGTATCATCAATGCCAACAACTCTTACCTCAAACTACAATAAAGTTTGTAAAACTCCATTACTTTGTTTTTGTCTTTCCAATATAACGGTTACAAACCCCATAACAATTTTCAAAAACCGCCAACATTCTTACTCCTTTTGTTTTGGCATGACATCTTGATATCGTCCCCCTTTGTTCGTTACTACTATTCGAATGGTTGTGGTTTTTATAGATAGTTGTTACATCACCATCACTACACACATCCGAAAGAAAGAAAGAACCACCAACCATTAAATTACCACGCAACTGACTATTCTCATTCAAATTGATATAAGAAAGAAGACTAAAGTCTTGTCACACATGGTAGCAACGATAATTTTCGGCAACACAAATGAACTTACAAAATGATGTGGTTAAATTTGAGCTACTAATAAAGTATGTTTGTTTATTTCACGTACAACTATGTTTCTAACTTTAATAATCGTTTGAACAATAAAACAAGTTTTTTGTTCATCTTTATATAGTGTTTTCAGAATCAAACCAGTCATATCGGAAAGCGGTCATAGAACGGTTCGGCTATGCATATTTGGATTGTTTCATTTTGAACCAGTTGGATCTGTTTCAATTTTTTTACTTTTATTTTATATCTTTTAAAAATATCATTGTTTATTAATTTAGTATTTCAAGATCTATATTTGTCACAATCCTACCTTAGCACAGCACAAATACGAGAGTGCGACGAGACTGAATATCCAGAACAACATTATTTATAAAAGAATATAAACTTCAATATATAGAATACACTCTTAAATGCTTCATAAATGTGGACTTCTAGAACTTGATACAACTGCTATGTGAGATTCTTTAAATTGTATAACTAGCCAAGCTATCTTAAATTTTCGATTCCTGAAAAGCATATTGAAAATATCAACTAAAAATAGTTGGTGAGCTTAAATTTATAAAGAAAACAAAGTTTAACATGTATGATGGCAATTAGATAAGTCCACAACAAAAACTGTACCCGATCATCCAATCCCAATCTAGTATGATATGAATTCTTGAATATAGGCACCCGAATGGTTAAAGAGTAAGCATGTGCATATAATATGTCCCAACGACACTACAAGCACCGCATCATTGAATTTTAGGGTTTGTTTGCTTATACATAGGACACCACTATGCATAGGGGTTCCCTAAGTAGTATTACACATATGATCCATCGGTTCATACAGAATTAATGGTTGTGTAATAATTTCAGCCGATGCATGTGCATAACTGCAGGACCGTGTGAGGGTGTTAACTACAATTAGTTTCACAATGAGAATTGATCTTAGATCACTTAACAGTTCAATTAGGGAACTGGATACTTAACTGATGATACAAAGAACACAAGTAAATATAGAGACAGAACTAAGAACAAGAACACAAGTATGGTTTTCAATGATTTTATATATTGCTCTCAAGTTCTATTACAAGTGCTACAAAGCATATCTAAATTACAAGAACCTGAGACTCTTTATACTACAACCTACAACCGTCAATACTTGGAAGGACGGTTATGTCACACCCCAACCTTGACGGCGAAAATGTCGAGGTCTGAAGGTTAAGATCGTTCACAGCCACATAACGCTATTAATAACCCAAATATATATTAATCATAAGTGCCAATTGTACCATTACAAATATAAGTCTCAAAGAAAGTAAATAACATAACATAAGATGTAACAAGCCAATTTATTTCATTTATTAACTAGGTCCATTCCTAGATGTGAAAGCACTTCAAGATGCCAATCAACCTTGAGCATTTCCTGAAACATGTTAAAAATAAAATGTCAACAATAATGTTGGTGAGATTTCCATAGTTTTCAATACATAAGTATATAAAAGATGGCAATTCATGTTGTAAGTTAGAGAACAAAGTAACTAGGGATGTAAGACAGAATGCACAATCAAACCTTGACAAAGTTTTACAAGTCTCAAACGTTTACAAGTATATACGATTAGCTAAGTGTACTTGGATCAACCAAGCAGGCTTGTCAGGCCCATAGACCTATGACGTCGCCAGGCTAGCAATAGTTAATGATTGTACATATATTCGACATTACATGTTAGCTACAATATACAGGTGAAATGCCATAAGTTTACAAGAATCAAACGTGTTTACAAGTGCAATGTTTATAATGTAACATGTTTCACCCCAAAGTGTAAAAAAATACAAGGGGTATAGAAATACTCACTTGGTCAAAAATATAAAGTTGACGATTAGTAAGAAATATAATAAGCAACGTTCCAATGTAATGCTTCACAATGCACCTAAGAATATAAATATATTTACAAGGTTTAAGTTTAATAATAAAATTTACGTTTTAACGCGAACTAGGGTTTCGGTAGGAATTTGGGGGTATTTTTTATAAATAAAGTTAATGAACTATTATTTATATTTTATTTGATAAAAGAAGGTAACATTTATAAAAATTTAAAGGAATTAAATCCTTTGTTAATAACTTGCGTATTATAACATATATTTGAATACTATAATTATCATGATAAATCTTTAATCAAAGAAAACATAAGATTCAATAATAATTTAAAGAATAATTCAACAACTTAAATTATTATATAAATCCATTTTATAATAATACTTAATTATAATTTTTATAATAAAATGTTAAATTATTTTATAAGAATAAATTTACAGAAAATATTTTATTGATTTTAAAAGATTAGAAGTTTGTAAAAATCATTTTTATATGCAATAAAATTTTCTGAAATAGAATTAAGGCTAAAAAGCCATTTTAAAAATAAAAAAGAGGGTGCCCGGGTTCGAACCCGGGACCTCTAGGTTGACAGGGTGAGTGGGTAACTAGTAAACCAAGGCCTTAGCCACGGTTTACTTGGTTCCCAAATCTTAAAAATATCAGTTTCAAAACAGCCCCAATCGAATGAACCCTAGGTTGATTCGAACAAAAATTGAAGATCAAATCGGTGTTGTTAATGATCTAAATCATGGGAATTTTGTTCCCTAAGTGTAATCGAGCACAATGGTATATTAAACTTACTTAATTGCAACCGAATTGAAGTGTTTATGCTCGGTAAAGCCTCGGTCCTTTACGCGATGAACATGGGTTTTGATTTTGATGTTTCTGTTGTATTTCCAAGCGATTGAGTGTATAATAAGTTTAAAGGGATCGAATGTGGTGATTCCCCTCTGTTAAATAGGTTCAGTTTAGTCAATTTAGTCCCGGGCGAGTTTCGTCTTTGCTACCGTTGCTTCGGTTATGATTCCATGTTTAAATGGGTGTTTAACTCGAATTAAACTACACATTCATCTTTGTAATGATTATACGAACGTTTCTTTTCAATTAATTTGATTATTATTATGATTTGAACGTTGTATGCTTAGTGGTCATTTGATGTTTCGGTTACGAGTTCGAATGCCACTAAAATCGAGTTAAGAACTCAAATACACCTCGTGTTCTGGTTCAAAACTCTCCCCCGAATCGTTTGGCATCATTTTCTTTAAAGTTTGGAGTCGTCTTGTTTGATTTGGGCCTCACCGGCGTTCGGCCGGAGGTTGGTCGGTGTAGTGGCCGAAATCACCGGGGGGGGGGGGAAGAAGGGGTTTGGGTTGGGTTTCTAATTATTCACACGAACGGCCCCTGTTGTTTCCTTTGTTATCATTTTATGCCCAAACTTTATTATTAAAGTTTCTTAAATTGACAACAAGCCCCTAACTTAATTAATTTACGTTTTTAACTCTTAAAAGTTTAATAAATTAGTATTATCAGTGTTATACCATTAATTAGTTATTAACATTATTATTATTATTAATTTTGCTAATATTGTTATTATTAGTATGATTATTATTTTTATGCTAATTTTAATAGTTAAAATATTAACTTTCAAATTAAAGATTAAAGGGAAACAAACATGAATAACCCTCATAGTTACATTAATGACAACAATGGCCCTTACAAGATTATAACAAAGCTAACTTTTAATTAACCAAAATTACAAGATGTTACAGTCTCTCCAACTTTAAAGAATTTCGTCTCGAAATTAAGAATGAACTAAGCGAACAAATGCGGGTATCTCTTTCTCATATGCTCCTCACATTCCCAAGTGAACTCAGCACCACGTTTGTTTTCCCAACGGACTTTGGCGATCGGTGTGGTAGTTGTTCGGGTCTTCTTCAGGGTTCGGTCCATAATCTCAACAGGCTTCTCAACAAAATGCAATGACTCATCTATTTGAATTTCCTCGAGAGGAACATGCAAATTTTCATCAGCCAGACATTTCCTCAGGTTTGAGACATGGAAGACAGGATGAACCCCGCTAAGTTCAGAAGGTAGTTCCAGTTTGTAAGCCATTTTCCCAATTCTTTTCAGAATCTTGAAAGGTCCTACAAAGCGTGGGGATAACTTACCCTTCTTCCCAAAATGTACAACACCCTTCCATGGAGAGACCTTAAGAAGAACCACGTCGTCGACTTGAAACTCCAACGGTTTGCATCTTTTATCGGCATAACTC
Organism: Flaveria linearis; assembly: GCA_024085815.1. Classification (NCBI taxonomy): domain Eukaryota; kingdom Viridiplantae; phylum Streptophyta; class Magnoliopsida; order Asterales; family Asteraceae; genus Flaveria; species Flaveria linearis. Next base: position 21,704 of record JABSNV010000798.1, on the reverse strand, counting down.
TTTTGATGACTTCTAGCCACCTCAAGGTTATTTTGAATTTTGGAAACTTTGTCGGTTGTTTCTTGAATAAGTTCAGGACCAGTGATGAGATTTTTCCCAATGTCAGTCCAACAGATCGGAGAACGACATTTACGACCATACAAAGCCTCGAATGGTGCCATCTTGATACTTGAGTGATAACTATTGTTATACGAAAATTCCGCGAGCGGTAAATGAGTATCCCAATCTCCATCAAAGTCAAGGACACATAGATGTAGCAAATCCTCGAGGGTTTGGATTGTTCGTTCGGATTGACCATCGGCTTGAGGATGGTAAGCCGTACTTAGATCCAATTGAGTACCCAAGAGTTCTTGCATAGACGACCAAAAGTGAGAAGTGAAACGAGCGTCTCGGTCGGATATGATGTGTAAAGGCACGCTATGACGACTCATAATTTCGTCAATATAGATGCGAGCCAGTCTTGAAACCTTGTATGTCTCTTGTATTGGTATGAAATGTGTCGTTTGGTCAAACGGTCAACAATCACCCATATACTATCATGACCACGAGGTGTACGAGGTAACTTTGTTATGAAATCCATGGATATATGTTCCCATTTCCATATAGGGATTTCGGGTTGTTCAAGTAAACCACTTGGTCGTTGATGCTCGCTTTGACTCTTGCACACGTGAGACACTTGGAAACATAAGACGTGATATCTTTCTTCATACCAGGCCACCAATATTGCCCACGCAGGTCCATGTACATCTTATCGGAGCCAGGATGATGGAATATCGGGTTTGATGAGCTTCGTTCATAATGAAATGACGAAGATTATCACGTTTAGGGATCCAAAGTCGATTCAAGAAGTACCACAAGCCGTTCGGTTTTGTCTCCAGTTGTGACCGAACGTTAGACGCCTAATCTTCATCTTTTCATTCGTCGGTTATGTTACTTGTTGAGCCTCGCGAATGCATAACTCGAGATCACTATCAATTCTTATATTTTGAAGCATGATAGTAGCCTCGTTAACATCCACATGAATCTCGGTATCAAATTCCCCTAACGTGTCAAACCATTGCCTTCGATCTCGGATTTCTTGAAGCGAGACAGTCTTGTTGTGGACCTTGCGACGTAGCGCGTCGGCTACAACATTCGCCTTTCCAGGATGATAACGAATGTCACAGTCGTAGTCGCTAATCAACTCGATCCAACGTCTTTGTTGTAGGATTCTATGTGCCCAAGACACTTAGAATATGATGTGGTTAGTACGTTATGATCCAAGTCGGGTTATACCCAATAACAAGCTTAGCAAACACCAATTAATATTTAATTGATGATATGATCATGCAATTAAATATTTACACCAATTTAGAAAATGGGTTTTCTAAATAAGTTGCATATGAGAAAGAACAACTTATTAGGATATTTGTTCAATAATATTATTTGAAGTGTTATTTAAATAAGTTAGATAATCCAAATAATAATGAGAACTTATAACTTATAAGTTAATTACTTAATTGTACAACTTATAAGATTTACACATATAATTGAGTGGTTGATTATATAGTTAACAAGACTAATTTAATTAATTGAGTATGTATGTTCAAAGTGAAGAATCTCTTGATAATGCATGCTTCTTGGCCGTTCCCCACTTTGTATTTTAGTGGACCAACTTTGCTTTGAACACTACATACTTGACTTGTCTTGGTTTCTCAAATATTCTCCATTATCCTTAATATATGCAAGACACTTGAAACACACATGCAACACAAAAAAATCAGTCCTCTCTCTCTCTAAAAGTTACGGAACTTCCAGTAGCAAAGAGGGTTTTCTTGAAGTGTTTTTGGTGTTGTTTTAGTGATTTCTACCTAACAAGAGAAGGTGTTGCAAGGAGGCTTAGGGTATACAAGCTTGAGGACTTCTACTCTTGAAGTCTTGGTCGTTTTTCAGCATCATTCATCCTCTATTTCTGTCGAATCTTGCTGCTGGAATAAGGTAGTTTCAAGCTCTATGTAGCTGTGATTTTATGTAGTTTACATATGTTCATAGCTTGCTAATTTAAATTTTATACATTAATATGATCATCTAATGAACATATTTTCAGCTTATAAACGAGTTTTAAAGTTGTAATTCCGCTGCGTTTTCTGAAAGTTTAAATGGTTAAACTATGATTTATGTTCTAACAAACCCAACAATGGCATCAAGAGCCGGTTATGTGAATAGCTTGCTGTTCTTATCCTTTAAAAATTATTTTAAAGGATGTTAATCAACTAATTAGGGGCTGATTTTGGTTGATTTAATAAACCCCAAGTCTTTCAAAGTTATATCTTCATGCTTATGATTAAACTTTGAAAGATAGGAATGTCAATTGGTTGATATGTTTGGTTGTTGTTGTTTGGACAAACAAACCCTAATTTTCAGTTTATGTTGGCTGAAAATTTGGGGTTTGGTGGGGTTTATTTTGTTTATTGAATAATGTTTATGATTGTTCATATGATAGTGCATAACCTACCCTTTGGCCTTATGTTATTTGGATGATTGGAATGGTTGTTTTAATTCATTCAATTGGGTTGTAATATTTATGTTTATTATTTGGGTTGTAATATTTATCATTTGGTTATGTAATAAATTGATTAGGTGCATTTCTTTTATTAGAAAAATGTATTAGGATATATTTTTGTAAAAGGAAGATGCACAAGATCAAGACACAAAGATGGACATCAAAGACATGGACCTTGAAGTATTTGGATATGGATTCAAGTGGGAGTCCATGGACACATATAATATGTCATTACAAACCCTTAAGAAAGACCTTATGACAACACTTGTGATGGCAAACAAGTGTTGTCAACTTAGTAGCTATGGTTATGCACTCATGTTTATATGTTTATGCTTGTTTGAATGTTGTTGTTTGATTGTTTGGTTGATATTTAGACATATATTACAAACTCATTAACAAACTTAACAAGCTAAAAATTAATGGTTCTTAATCATTTAAAGTTAATAAAAGGTTATTAAAAAGGATTAATGATTTTATAATAAAAATGGGTTTTATTAAAAGAACCATAGGGTATCTTGTATTTGAAAGCATGCAAATACAAGTACATAGAGTTTTCTAAACTAGAATTATGAAACCTCTAAATGTTCAAATCCCTTTTAAAATAAGTCAAACACCATCCTCTTATACAACACTCGAATCATTTGAGAACTTGATGTGGGATAAAGGTCACCTAACCACATTAGAGGGAACTTATGAGTTTGAGGTGGGTTTGCCATATTTATGGGATAAAGGTCACCTAACCACTAATATTAGCAAATCCACACGTGTGTCTAAGTAGGATGACTTAATTTGGAAATCATGCATTATGATCACCGAAGCATGACGTACAAAGGGTGTTGATGGGATAAACATGCCAAACAAAATAAGATGTTTAACCGATCCCATACACTAGAAATTGTAATAGGTTACAATTGTCAAACGTTGACTACCTTGTTAATTAAATAAAGGGATAAAGGTCACCTAACCGATATTTAAATGTGACGTTGGATTCTATATTTTAATTATTAATTGTATATGAGACGTAAAGGGTATTAATGATTAAAATGTAATTTTTCAGAAATACTAATAAGAACTTTGTTAATTTTATAGAATGGCCGCAAACAACAACAACACAAACCCGACCGTCAATAACCTATCACTAAGAACAATCCTTGAAAAGGAACGTCTAAACCATGGGAACTTCATGGATTGGTACCGAAACTTGAGAATCGTTCTCAAGCAAGAAAAGAAGTCCTATGTGTTAGACGATCCCATTCCCGATCAACCCGATGAAATGACGATGAGGCCTTTTCCGAGTGGGTCAAGTACAGCGAGGACTCTGTGCAAGTCGCATGTCTCATGCTAGCAAGTATGATTCCCGATTTGCAAAAGGACTTTGAGAACCACAATGCCTTTTAATTGTATAATCCATACACTTCCATTATTAATTTGTAATGTTATCTAACTTACTTAAATAACATTACAAATAATATGTTGAACAAAATTATCCTAATAAATTGTTCCATCTCATATGCAACTTATATAGAAAACCCATTTTCTAAATTTGGTGTAAATATTTAATTGCATGATCATATCATCAATTAGATATTAATTGGTGTTGCTAAGCTTGTTATGGGTATAACCCGACTTGGATCATAACATACTAACCACATCAATATTCTAAGTGTCTTGGGTGGCATTGTTGTGTTTGTTAGAACATAAAATCATAGTTTAACCATTTAAACTTTCAGAAAACGCAGCGTAATACAACTTTATAAACTCGTTTATAAGCTAAAAAATATGTTCATTAGATGATCATATTAATGTATAAAACAAACCCAAAGAATGAAGGATCATTTATGTGAATTAGAAAGCTATGAACATATGTAAAACTATATAAAATCACAGCTACATAGAGCTGTGAAACTACCTTATTCCAGCAGCAAGATTCGACAGAAATAGAGGATGAATGATGCTGAAAAACGACCAAGACTTCAAGAGTAGAAGTCCTCAAGCTTGTATACCCCAAGCCTCCTTGCAAACACCTTCTCTTGTTAGGTATAAATCACCAAAACAACACCAAAAACACTTCAAGAAAACCCTCTTTGCTGCTGGAAGTTCCGTAACTTTTAGAGAGAGAGAGGACTGATTTTCTTGTGTTGCATGTGTGTTTCAAGTGTCTTGCATATATTGAGGATAATGGAGAATATTTGAGAAACCAAGACAAGTCAAGTATGTAGTGTTCAAAGCAAAGTTGGTCCACTAAAATACAAAGTGGGGAACGGCCAAGAAGCATGCATTATCAAGAGATTCTTCACTTTGAACATACATACTCAATTAATTAAATTAGTCTTGTTAACTATATAATCAACCACTCATTATATGTGTAAATCTTATAAGTTGTACAATTAAGTAATTAACTTATAAGTTATAAGTTCTCATTATTATTTGGTATTATCTAACTTATTTAAATAACACTTCAAATAATATTATTGAACAAAATATCCTAATAAGTTGTTCTTTCTCATATGCAACTTATTTAGAAAACCCATTTTCTAAATTGGTGTAAATATTTAATTGCATGATCATATCATCAATTAAATTAATTGGTGTTTGCTAAGCTTGTTATTGGGTATAACCCGACTTGGATCATAACGTACTAACCATATCAATATTCTAAGTGTCTTGGGCACATAGAATCCTACAATCTCCCACTTGCCCAAGATTCATAGAAGATTGATGCAATCAGTAAATAACGCCTAACAACGGTTTACTACCCTTAATACGCATGACTTATGGCCATTCAATAACATCATCCCATTCAGTACCCTACTTGAAATGATTTAGGTGAATCAATTATCTATCCTTTTGTTACAGATGTCATGTTAAATCCAAGGACACAGAGTGATCATTCCTTGTTGATTTAACTTAATCAGGCCTTAGACATCTAACTCTCAACGAATAAGAGGAACAAATTCCATCTTGACTACATACGTTTCTCACAAACACCTGTGTTATACCTGAACATAACCTTATGTACTGTCCACTATTTCAGGACAGTGAAGAATTAGCTCAAGGTATAATACTTGGTGAATATCAAAACCCAATATGTATCTCAGGTCGGAGGATACCAAATGATATTCGCCTTTACTCAAATTTACTTATGATCAATCGATAAGATTCCATGTAGTAAAATTTAAGATGCGGGTTAGTTCAATATTTGTATCCCACAAATATCTATGAACCTTGGTAGCAAACCCATTGCTCTATATTCATCCTTATAAATATCAACCAATCCAAGTTCATAATAATCTTACCCTCACACTTGTTCCCACAAGTATGAATGACTACGGACATTTAGAGTAAATAATTTACTCATGGATTAAACATACTAAATAGGAACATTAATTGAAACATTTTAACCAAATAATTTTACTCAAATAATAAAGAGTTACACATATTCAAATACTAAATTTGATCAAGTCCAATCACTAGAATATCAAAGTCCTAAGGCACAAGTGTGATTTTCATGCTTTGACCTATCTAGGAGCTTCGTGAATGGATCCGCAATGTTTTGATCGGTATGAACTTTGCGAATACATATCTTCCCCTTTTCAACTTCATCCCTAATGTAGTTGAATCTCCGTTCAATGTGCCGAGTCTTTTGATGAGCACGAGGTTCCTTGATTTGAGCAATAGCACCTTCGTTGTCACAAAAGATCTATTGGGGGTCTTGAATGGTAGCAACAACCCCTAGATCAGCAATGAACTTCCTAAGCCACACAGCTTCTTGAGCTGCCAATGAAGCGGCGATGTATTCTGATTCTGTTGTAGATAGTGCCATTACATCTTGCTTTGAGCTCTTCCAAGAGACTGCTCCTCCATTCATAATGAAGACATATCCCGACTGTGATCGAGAATCATCTCGATCAGTTTGGAAACTCGCATCCGTGTAACCCTTTACAACGAGCTCCTCCTCACCAGATCCATATATTAAGAACATATCCTTAGTGTTTCTAAGGTATTTCAAAATACTCTTAATAACCATCCAATGACTATTACCAGGATTCTGTTGATATCTACTTGTCATGCTTAGAGCACATGACACGTCCGGCCTAGTACATATCATTGCATACATGATGGATCCTATAGCAGATACATATGGGACTCCATTCATTCTTTCTTGTTCAACCTTTGAACTAGGGCATTGAGATGACCTTAATATAGTCCCCTTTTGAATAGGTACCAAACCTTTCTTAGAATTCTCCATCTTGAACATTTTCAAGATCTTTTCAATGTATGTACTTTGGTTTAAACCTATTAACCGCCTTGATCTATCCCTATAGATCTTTATTCCCAAAATATAGGTGGCCTCACCAAGATCCTTGATGGAAAATAGCTTCCAATCCAGGTTTTTACACCTTCCAAGGTTGGAATGTCGTTTCCAATTAGTAGAATGTCATCGACATATAATACAAGGAAAGTAATAATGCTCCCACTAGCTTCTTATATACACATGCTTCATCAGCGTTTTTGATGAAGCCAAATTTCTTTACTTCATCATCAAAACGGTGATTCCAACTTCTTGATGCTTGTTTCAATCCATAGATTGATTTCTTTAACTTGCATACCTTGTTGGATGTTTTGGATCGACAAAACCTTCAGGCTGTTTCATATGGACATCTTCCTCAAGATATCCACTAAGAAAAGCGGTTTTGACATCCATTTGCCAAATCTCATAGTCATAATATGCTGCTATGGCAAACAATATCCTGATAGACTTTAGCATTGCCACAGGCGAAAAGGTTTCATCATAATCTACCCCTTGAGTTTGAGTGAAACCTTTTGCTACAAGTCTAGCTTTATAGGTATCCAAGTTTCCATGCATATCGGTTTTCTTCTTGAAAACCCACTTACTTCCAACTATCTTGGACTTAAGAGGTGGTGTAACCAATTCCTAAACTTGGTTATCATACATGGATTGCATCTCAACGTTCATGGCTTCTTGCCATTTGTCAAAATCAGGTTTTGACATTGCCTCTTGGTATGTGGTTGGTTCATCCGAATCTACCACATAACATCCATCCATGAAAAATCCATATCTCTCGGGAGGAACACTAATTCTACCAGATTTGCGAACGTTTTATGTATCTTGATCATCCATATGATCATTCTCAACGTCCTCATGTTGATTGCTAGTATCAACCAATTGTGTATCGTCTTGTGAATCTTGAACCTCTTCAAGTTCCACTGCTCTTCCACTAGTTTCTTCAGAAAGAAACTTAGTTTCCAGAAACTCTGCCTTTCGAGCAATAAACACTTTCTGTTCTGTCGGATCATAGAAATAATATCCAATACAATCTCTAGGATATCCAATGAAAATACACTTTGTGGATCGGGCTTCCAGTTTGTTTGAGTGTATTGCTTAGGATAAGCATCACACCCCCGTATTACACGATCCAACGTCTTTGTCTCATATTGAGATCCTTTTGATTGAACACATGTTGGAGACTCTTATGATCAGTGTAGACTATGCATTGCGTCCCATAAAGATAGTGTCGCCAAATCTTCAAAGCGAAAACCACAGCACCAAGTTCAAGATTGTGAGTTGTGTAGTTCACTTCATGAACCTTCAATTGCCTCGACGGGTATGCTATGACTTTGCCACGTTGCATGAGAACACAACCAAGACCTTGATTAGAAGCATCGCAATACTCAGAAAAGTCATCGTTTCCATCGGTAAGTGTGAGAATAGGAGCGTTACACAACTTGTGTTTCAATGTCTCGAAAGCCTCCTCTTGTTCGGATCCCCATTCAAAAAGTCTATTCTTTTGGGTTAACGCCGTTAATGGTTTAGCAATCTTCGAAAAATTTGCTATGAACCTACGGTAATATCCCGCTAAGCCCAGAAAAGAACGAACTTCGGTTGGGGTTGTGGGAACACACCAATTCGTCACGGCTTCAATTTTAGCATGATCGACGTGAATTCTTGGCTATTCACCACATGCCCTAAGAATTGAACCTCTTCTAACTAGAATTCACACTTGGAAAACTTAGCGTATAATTGCTCCTTCTTCAAAAGTCCAAGAACTTGTCGCAAGTGCGTCTCGTGATCGATTTTCGTCTTGGAATAAATAAGAATGTCATCAATGAACACGATCACAAACTTATCCAAATACGGTTTACATACTCGATTCATGAGATCCATGAACACGGTAGGTGCATTGGTCAAGCCAAAAGGCATAACCATGAACTCGTAGTGTCCATATCGAGTACGAAAAGCGGTCTTTGGAATGTCATCATCGTGAACACGTAGTTGATGATACCCAGAACGTAGATCGATATTTGAGAATTGAGTTGCTCCTTGAAGTTGGTCGAAGAGATCATCGATTGGAGGGAGAGGGTATCGGTTTTTGATAGTAAGCTGGTTAAGTTCTCGGTAATCGATGCACATACGAAATGAACCATCCTTCTTCTTCACAAACAGTACAGGTGCACCCCACGGTGATGAACTAGGGCGAATGAAACCCTTATCGGTCAACTCTTGCAGTTGACTAGCTAGTTCTTGTATTTTAGACGGTGCAAGACGATAAGGTGATTTAGCCACAGGGTTTGCACCTGGGATTAAGTCAATCTTGAACTCAACTTCTCGTACGGGAGGTAGTCCCTTAAGATCCTTGGGAAAAACCTCGGGAAAGTCCCGCACGACAGAAATGTCTTTCAATTCCTTACCCTTGGCTTTCGTATTAACTACATATGCCATGAAGGCCATGTAGTTTTTACTTAAGCACTTGTGGGCCTTGATGCAAGACATGAGTTTAAGTCCTTGGGATGATTTCTCCGAAAGACCTTCAAAGTATCACCCGTCGGTAAATGAATTCGAATGCATTTCTTGAAACATAGAATTCTGCACGATGTTTGGCTAACCAATCCATGCCAATGATAACATCAAAGCTTCCCAATTGCATAGGAATAAGGTCGACGAAGAACTCATGTTCGTAAGGCTTAAGGTGCAATCACGTATTATGACGTCAACGATAATAGATTTTCCATCGGCGACCTCGACCGTGAAGGATCTTTCCAGATTAACACGCGGTTTAGAAAGTATAGGCTCGAATTCCAACGACACAAAGCTCCTATCCACACCCGAATCAAACAATACAGATACATAATGACTATTACAAGATACATACCTGTAAGGTAATAACCCATTATTGTATGATGAACACAGGTAGGAAATTTTTTTCTTATAAGACAAGAAACGATTTAAAAGGAGTTCAACGACGTACCATTCACCACGTCGTTGTTGGCTTGTGCTTGGTTGGCGTTGATGTTAAAAGCCCTTCCACGAACCGGTGGCACAGTTCCCGTATTACGAGGACATTGCGGACGAATATGACCAGGCTCGCCACAGTTATAGCAGGTTCGGTTGGTAAGCATTGCAGTGTTGTTTGGTGCACGAAGACAAGTAGCCACCAAGTGCCCATACATTCCACACAACGAGCAGACTCGGCATGGAGTGTTGCTCGCGTGATGGTACTTGCACGTGTTACACATAGGATATGGACCAGCATAAGCTCTAGCCATGGGAGCTTGATTTACAACCACCATTTGTTTTTGAGGTGCATTTGGGGCAGTCACAGCGTAGTTGCGTGTCGGGGTGAACTTACGCTTCTTGTTTTGGGAAGATGACCCGGCCCTTACCTCTTTTGTTGCGTCAGGTGTCACCTTCGCAGTAGACTTGGAACCCTTTGCCGACATAGTGCCAGCTCTAATATAATTCTCGGTGAGCTGCGCGGTGATAGTAATTGCCTCCTCCAAAGTTGTGGGCCTACTACCCACCACGATATCTTGAATTTGAGGTGGCACCCCTTGATAAATTTCTCAATGTTATGGGGCACGGTGTCCACCATGTGTGGTAGAAGCATACTCAACTCATGATGTCGGGTGGAATAAGCCAAGTGATTCCCACCATCTTGTTTGAGGTTCCAGAACTCCTCCTCTAGCTTTTGCAACTTCTCCTCGGTCAGAACTTTTGAATCATGATATCCTTAAATTCTTCCCAGGGCAACGCCAATGCAACTTCAGTCCCCGGTTCTCTTTTCACTATTCCACCATATTAGTGCCCGTTGTTGAAGGACACTTGCAGCATAGCGAACCTTGAACTCATCGGGGCACTCGCTAATGATGAAGGTGTTCTCCGTACTTTCAAACCACTCGAGAAGTCTAGTGGCGCCTTCTTTTCCACTAAAACTAGTGGGTTTGCACGAGTTGAAATGTTTGAACATGCATGTACGATTGTTACCTTGTTGGTTGTTGCTATTCTCTCCATGAGCACCGCTATTGTTCCTATTAGTGTTGTTGTTGCTATTAGCATTAGGGTGCTATTAAGTTAAGCAACCATGGTTGGGAGCACAGCAGCTATTTGTTGGCGATCATTGCTGCAAGCTTCCGGTCGGAACTTCCACGCTTTCCATGATGGCGAGACATGCTAGATACAAATGAGTTAGTTGCGGGAATGAAGATAACAAAGCATAGTAGTTAAAACAATAATAAGCTAAGAGTTGTAAGGCATGCGGTGTCACACCCTCAATTTCCACGAACGGGGTTTTACCGTTAGGCGTGTGACATACCAGGATCTCAGACACAGTCATATCGAACGACACTATATGAATTTAAAATAAACATTTGACTTCATTCAAAAGAACATAAACAAAGTTTACAATAGTGCGGAAGCGAGTACATAATTTGTAAATCCATTACAATACAGTTACAATAGTCATGTTTAGACAAAATGTTCAATGCTAAAATATAATAAATGAATGCATGTCCTGAGTGCGTTTCCTTAGCGTGCATCTTGAGCTTATGCATTCCTGTGACCTGAGAAAACATACTAAAATGTGTCAACATAAAGTTGGTGAGTTCACAGGTTTATTCAACAATAAATGTGTTCGTAAGCGTTCAGTAGTTTGCGTTTCAATGGTTTAGTATATAGAGCATATCGTTAGGTAGCTAGCCTATGTTCTTGTTACTTAGCGTTTCGAACCGAAGCTGACTGTTTACGTCCAATATGTGTTTGTTGTATCCCGTCACGTCTCGCAAGACCGTGACAAATGTGTTAGGTCAATCAAGCACCCGTTTGACCTCCAATCAAGCTAGCGCGACTAGCCCGGGCGGGGTTTGTCAGACCCAGTAGTACTACTCAAAATTACCTCGCTAATCCCATTACTAACGGTTCGAGTGTGTCAGGACATGTTGTGTGTTTGCACTAACGTAACAAGCGATATCAATAATACTACAACCATTTAAGTAAATCTGTTTTGCATGTTTTCTCCCCCAAAAGGAAAGAGAGTAAAATAGGGGCCGTGAAACTCACAGATGATGTAATAAGTATGTAGGATGAAGGTCTCCCAAGTGTTGTTTACAATGCGCTGTCAAACACCTATTGACAGTCATGTTAAGCGTTAAAGTTGTGTTCAGCGTTAATAGGCATGTTTAGTCGGGTCGGGTCGTATGGGCTCGGTCGTGGGTGACACACACGCACAAGCAGGCATACACGTATCAGACCATATGTAGTTCCCAAACAGGTTGTCGTTAGTTGTAAACAGTTAGGTTGTTTTAGATCGTAAAAGTATGTGCTTGTTGATTGCGTTGACCTTAATCTTTGTGGTCAAGAAATGACATTTTATTGATGTTAACTTATCATCACACGATAGACACCTCGCACACCAGAAGAATTCGCTAACGATGACTCAAATCGCATAACAAGGCTAGACGCACGACTGGACACTTCATTCGCACGAATGGGCCTTCAATCGTATGAATCAATCTCATTCGTACGATTGAACCCTCATTCGTACGACTTAGCATTCAATCGTACCACACATCACCAATTCACCCGACTCAACAACCAATCGTACGACTGGACCTTCATTCGTACTATTGGACCTTCAGTCGGGTGTTACTCAGTCGCACGCATTCATTCGGTTGACTCAGTCGCACAGACTCTCAATCGCATGCATTCATTCGCACGTTACACACATACGTATGGACTCAATCGCACGATCCAACCCAGTCGCACCACTTAGTCGTACGATGGACCCAGTCGCATGGTTCAGTCGCATGGCTGGCCCAGTCGCGTACTGCAGCAGGTCGCGACTGCTGGACGGGCTGAACTGCCTTCGTCTATCCCGTGCTCGATTTTCACACAATTAGGACTTCCAGGAACACTTTCCTAACATGTCTAAGTGGAAAGCACACGCTGATTGACCTCACACGCACTCCCACGACCACATGCATTCGGGTTGAACCCTAACACCCGAACCCCTACTTGCAGCAGTGAAACGAGCAATAAAACGGATGAATGAGGTCGCCTACCTGCTGGGAACGTGATTTCTCAGCTGTTGTGTGGTCTAATCCGACGAAAACGAGCTCAATCGGGTGGAATTGGTGCTAAGATGAAGAAATGGTGGTGTAGAGAGCGTAGGAGAGAAAGAGAGCAGAATGGGGGTGTTTGGCTGGTGGATGGGTATTTATACCCAGCCCCAGTTTGGCAATTGTCAGTTTGGTCCCTGTACTTAGGTCCCGTGTTCCCGAATTCGTTCCGGTTGATAACGACATGATTGGACGTGCTATATAATTAAGAGGATTCCTTAGGTGATCTCGTTTATGTGAATCCTCTACAAACACCTGCGTTAGTATTTTATCATAATTTGTTTAACGATGTCGGTAGCGATGTTTGTATACGTTTCGAGTATTAGCGAGTACGGGTCAATGTTAACGACAATGGTTTGAAAATGTTAACCTGAAATTACGGGTGTCACATCATCCCCTTGTTGCAGGAATTTCGTCCCGAAAATTAGTACATCATGTTACGTGGTGTTTACGGGGAAGTACAAGACTCAACGGTTGTGATGAATGTTGAATAGAGTACCTGCGTATCTAAGAGGTAGATGCCTGATTTTGGAACAGTTGAGGGTACTTCTTCTTCATCTGATCTTCGCGTTCCCAGGTAAATTCTGGTCCACGCTTTGAGTTCCAACGGATTTTGACGATAGGGATACGACTATGTTTGAGCGTTTTGACTTGTCGATCCATGACTTCCACTGGTTCCTCGACGAAATGTAGTTGTTCATCCACATGTATCTCGTCTAACGGAACGATAAGAGTCTCGTCTGCCAGGCATTTCCTCAAGTTGGAGACGTGGAACACATTGTGTACTCCACGGAGTTCTTCGGGTAGGTTCAATGGTAGGCCACGGGGCCAACCCGTTTGACAACCTCAAACGGTCCCACGTACCTAGGGCTTAGTTTCCCGCGTTTCCCGAAACGAATCACACCCTTCCAAGGTGACACTTTCAAAAGCACCTTGTCACCTATTTGGAATTCCAACGGTCGGCGACGCTTATCAGCGTAACTTTTCTGTCGATCACGGGCTGCTGCCATACGGTTACGGATCTGCACGATCTTCTCAGTCGTCTCGTGCACAAGTTCAGGGCCGGTGAGTTGACTTTCTCCAACTTCCGCCCAACAGATAGGTGATCGGCACTTACGCCCATACAGTGCCTCAAATGGGGCAGCTTTGATCGACGTGTGATAGCTATTGTTGTAAGAAAACTCAACTAGCGGTAAGTGAGTTTCCAATTGCTGCCGAAATCTATGACGCAGGCGCGTAACATGTCTTCTAGGGTCTGGATCGTACGCTCACTTTGGCCATCGGTTTGAGGGTGATGCGCGGTGCTATATCCAACCGCGTCCCCAGTGCTCATTGCAAAGACTGCCAGAAGTGTGAAGTGAATCGAGCGTCACGATCAGAGATAATGGAAATCGGTACACCATGCCGAGAGACTACTTCCCTTAGGTAGATACGAGTTAACTTTTCCATACGATCAGTCTCCCGGATTGCCAGAAAGTGTGCGGATTTCGTCAAGCGATCCACGATCACCCAAATGGTATCGCATCCGCTGGGAGTCCGAGGGAGTTTCGTGATGAAGTCCATAGATATCTGCTCCCACTTCCATACTGGTATTTCTGGCTGTTGGAGTAAACCAGACGGTCGTTGATACTCTACCTTAACCTTAGAACAGGTCAAACATCTGCTCACGTAGGTGGCGATATTTGCTTTCATGTTTGGCCACCAGTAAAGAACCTTCAGGTCGTGGTACATCTTGTCTAAACCTGGGTGGATTGAGTACCGTGATTTGTGAGCTTCGTCCATTACCAATTCTCGTAGGTTTCCATACGAGGGGATCCATGTTCGATCCATGAAGTAGCGGATTCCGTCCGACTTGGTTTCCAGTTGCTTCTCCATACCTCGTAGCGATTCGGCTTTCAATTCTCGTCTTTTAAAGCCTCAAGTTGAGCATTGCGGATCTGGTCGGGTAAACCAGTGTGTATGGTGAGTTGCAATGCTCGAACTCGTCTTGGCTTGGGTGTTTCCTTCCGACTCAGTGCGTCCGCTACTACGTTGGCCTTGCCTGGATGATACTTGATCGTACAGTCATAGTCGTTTAACAACTCGACCCAACGACGTTGTCTCATATTAGCTCCTTCTATTCGAAGATGTGCTGGAGACTCTTGTGATCGGTGTAAATGGTGCACTTGGTACCGTACAAGTAATGTCTCCTATCTTGAGTGCAAACACGACTGCTCCAAGCTCTAGGTCGTGTGTCGTGTAGTTTTTCTCATGTATCTTCAGTTGTCGTGATGCATAGGCAATCACCTTATTGCGTTGCATTAGTACGCAACCGAAGCCTTGTATAGAAGCATCACAGTAAACACAAATCATTGGTTCCCTCAGGCAGGGATAGAATCGGTGTTGTACAAGTCTTGCTTCAGAATCGGAATGCAGATTCTTGTTATCACCCCAATTGTACGTAGTGCCTTTATGAGTCAATGCGGTGAGAGGTTGAGCAATCTTCGAGAACCCTTCGATGAACCGTCGATAATAGCGAGCCAACCCAAGAAACTGTCGTACCTCGGTCGGTGTCTTAGGCGTAGCCCAGTTCTTGATAGCTGCTATCTTTGCCGGGTCAACGTGTATCCCATTCATTGACCACATGGCCCAAGAAATGGACCTCTCGTATCCAGAAGTCGCACTTTGAAAATTTTGCATACAACTGTTCTCGTCTCAACAGCTCCAGAATCAGTCTAAGGTGTGCTTCGTGTTCTTCTTATTCCTTGAGTAAATAAGGATGTCATCGATGAAGACAATGACGAACTTGTCTAGATAGGGTTTGCACACTCGGTTCATTAGGTCCATGAAAACGCTGGTGCATTGGTCAACCCGAACGGCATAACCAAGAACTCGTAGTGGCCATACCTCGTTCTGAAGGCAGTCTTTGAAATGTCTTCTTCTCGTATCCTTAGTTGATGATAACCCGATCTTAGGTCTATCTTGGAATAGTAACTCGACCCTTGTAGTTGATCGAACAGATCATCAATGCGGGGAGAGGATAACGATTCTTTACTGTTGCCTTGTTCAATTCCCTGTAGTCGATACACATGCGGAAAGTTCCGTCCTTCTTCTTGACAAACAGGACTGGGGCTCCCCACGGTGATGAGCTAGGTCTGATAAAACCCTTATCCAATAGTTCCTGCAATTGCGTAGACAGCTCTTGCAGTTCCCTTGGAGCTAATCTGTATGGTGCTCTCGCGATAGGGGCAGCTCCCGGTACCAAATCGATTTGGAACTCACTTGGCGATGCGGTGGGAGACCGGGTAGGTCTTCAGGGAAAACCTCAGGATAATCGCGTACGACAGGGATGTCTTCAATTTTCTTTTCCTCGGTTTCTTTTTCAGTGACCATGGCTAGGAAAGCGGTGTGACCCTTACGCAAACACTTCTGAGCTTTCATGTAGGAGATGATTCCAGAGACCATGCCACTCCTTTCGCCCTGAACTGATAGAATTTCACCACTAGGAAGTGGTATGCGAACGATTTTCTCTCCACAGATGATCTCAGCTTGATTCTTGGATAGCCAGTCCATACCCACCACTACGTCGAAACTACCAAGTGTGACAGGCATCAGATCAATATCTATCTCATGACCACATAATCCTAGTCTGCACCCCTTAACGATATGAGTCGCCTCAATTAGTTTTCCGTCAGCTAATTCTACAACATAACTAGGTTCCATGACAGCTAGGGTACATCTAAGAACTTAATGAACTGGTTGGAAACAAAGCTCCTATCAGCTCCAGTATCAAATAGTATAGAAGCGAAACAACCATTCAGGGGAAACGTACCAGTAACCACATTCTGGTCATCCCTTGCCTCGCCGGAACCGATCACGAATGCACGACCCTTGGCATTGCCCCCATTATTACCCTTGTTTCACCCTTCAGCTGTGGGCAATCCTTCCTGTAGTGTCCCTCCATACCACATTCATAACAGGCTCTAGTCACTCCACCCTGGCGTTGTTGTTGAGGTGTTGTTGCTGAGTCATTATTTCACCCTGCAGTCTTTGGCTGCGTGACCCATCTTTCCACATCTCTGACAACGGAGTCGATCACACGGGCCATGATGATGGAAGTTGCACCGGTTACACTTAGGATTCTTGCCCGCGTAACTACTCGATCCCTGGCCATAGTTGTTGTGTCTGATTGTTGAAGCTTCTTGAAGGGTCAAACTTTTTGGTCTGTTGTTGTTGGGTGTTGTTGGAGCTTGAAGACTTGTTGTTGTATTGCCGTCCCATTTCCTTTTGTGATCAGAAGAACCAGAAGCAGCGCCACGTTTGGGCAAGGTGCCCTGTGCCACTGCCTGGTCGGTGAGTTTATGAGCCAGTCGGATGGCCTGCTGAATAGTGACAGGATCAGCAGCCATCACACTAGCCTGGATCTGGGGAGCTAGACCATCAATGTATTTTTCAATCCGTTTGTAGGCCGGAGTCACCATCTGAGGACATAATGCAGCCAACTTGCGAACGAGTCGTGTACTCCTCAATGTCAGAACCAACCATCTTTAAATTCCAAAATTCTGCCTCCAGTTTCTGGACTTCGCTCCTGGGACAGTACTCTTCTTTCATCAGAACCTTGAAGTCATCCCATGGCATACCATTAGCAGCACCAAGCCCTAAAGTTTGGACTTGTGAGTTCCACCACGTCAGGGCTGGTCCCTCCAATGTGCCGGAGGCGTACTTGACGCGATTCCATCAGGACAGTTGCACATGGCAAACACTGACTCGAGTCTCCAGCCAGCGGTAGTAATGTGACAGCACCCTCAGAGCCGCTGAAAGAATGAGGCTTGCAATCCATAAACATCTTGAAGGTACAGACTGTGGGACCTCCTTGATTCGGATTCTGGTTGTTCTGGTCCTGATTCGCGGCCTTGCTCATAGGCTGCCAGCGCATCAGCCACGCGCTCATTGATGATAGCATTCAGCTCGGCTTGAGTCAGGGTGATATTCCTCGTCCACCCGTGCGTCCCGCTCTTCTTCCAGACATGATTTCTTCAATTCACAACACATATTAATCAATAACCGGATAATAATTATTGACAATAATAAATTGTATCATGCTAGTAAGAATGAAAGGGTGTCTGCATATCGATAGTGAAGCTATATGAGGATCCGAGGCCTTATGCCTCAATATATGAAATTGAGGATTTGTACTGACCATAACCGTTATCACCAAATAGAGTTCCCAGAATTCTCATGCACGACAAATTACAATTACGTGTGCACCCGTGATTCTATTTGCTTTGCATGGTCACACATGGTTCCCCCTATTCGAGATAGCGTACCTGGTCCAGTACCGGGTGTTATCAATGATAGAAGTATCAAAGATGTATTTTCATACCATGAGTCGAATAACTAGTGTTGTACTAAGGTTGTACAAGAGATTTGGTTAAGATAAAACGGGAATCAAGACAATTGGCCCCTCATCTAATGCTCGGGCTAGTGTAGGGGATAGGATATGTGGGAATGGTAACAAGTGAGAGAGAGTGAGAGATTGAGGTATTTTTTTATTTGTCATTGTTAAGCTTGTCCGTGTGTTAGGAAAGAGTTTTGTGTTCCAATCTGGAATGTCTGGTTCAATTCGTTGTTGCTTCCACTCCGAGAGTGAAGGATCAATGTAAACGTTGGTTGTGAGCGAGTGGGATTCTCCACCCCTCTGTCAGCCGGTAATGACACACATGTCATACCCATAATGTTATGTTTGCTCAGCAGTGTACTGTCAGTACACCAGAAGGTTGTTTGCACAACAGTGGTAACCATGTAAAAGTGTCTGTGCAATACTAGTGTTGTGTCTAAGGCTATAGTCTAGATGCAATGCAATCCTAGTTCTCTATAACCTGTGGCTCTGATACCAATCTGTCACACCCTCAATTTCCACGAACGGGGTTTTACCGTTAGGCGTGTGACATACCAGGATCTCAGACACAGTCATATCGAACGACACTATATGAATTTAAAATAAACATTTGACTTCATTCAAAAGAACATAAACAAGTTTACAATAGTGCGGAAGCGAGTACATAATTTGTAAATCCATTACAATACAGTTACAATAGTCATGTTTAGACAAAATGTTCAATGCTGAAAAATAATAGATGAATGCATGTCCTGAGTGCGTTTCCTTAGCGTGCATCTTGAGCTTATGCATTCCTGTGACCTGAGAAAACATGCTAAAATGTGTCAACATAAAGTTGGTGAGTTCACAGGTTTATTCAACAATAAATGTGTTCGTAAGCGTTCGGTAGTTTGCGTTTCAATGGTTTAGTATATAGAGCATATCGTTAGGTAGCTAGCCTATGTTCTTGTTACTTAGCGTTTCGAACCGAAGCTGACTGTTTACGTCCTATATGTGTTTGTTGTATCCGTCACGTCTCGCAAGACCGTGACAAATGTGTTAGGTCAATCAAGCACCGTTTGACCTCCAATCAAGCTAGCGTGACTAGCCGGGCGGGGTTTGTCAGACCCAGTAGTACTACTCAAAATTACCTCGCTAATCCCATTACTAACGGTTCGAGTGTGTCAGGACATTGTGTGTTTGCACTAACGTAACAAGCGATATCAATAATACTACAACCATTTAAGTAAATCTGTTTTGCATGTTTTCTCCCCCAAAAGGAAAGAGAGTAAAATAGGGGCCGTGAAACTCACAGATGATGTAATAAGTATGTAGGATGAAGGTCTCCCAAGTGTTGTTTACAATGCGCTGTCAAACACCTATTGACAGTCATGTTAAGCGTTAATGTGTGTCAGCGTTAATAGGCATGTTTAGTCGGGTCGGGTCGCATGGGCTCGGTCGTGGGTGACACACACACAAGCAGGCATACACGTATCAGACCTTATGTAGTTCCCAAACAGGTTGTCGTTAGTTGTAAACAGTTAGGTTGTTTTAGATCGTAAAAGTATGTGCTTGTGATTGCGTTGACCTTAATCTTTGTGGTCAAGAAATGACATTTTTGATGTTAACTTATCATCACACGATAGAACCCTCGCACAACAGGAAGAATTCGCTAACGATGACTCAAATCGCATAACAAGGCTAGACGCACGACTGGACACTTCATTCGCACGAAGGGCCTTCAATCGTACGAATCAATCTCATTCGTACGATTGAACCCTCATTCGTACGACTTAGCATTCAATCGTACCACACATCACCATTCACAACTCAACAACTAACGTACGACTGGACTTCATTCGTACGATTGGACCTTCAGTCGGGTGTTACTCAGTCGCACACATTCATTCGGTTGACTCAGTCGCACTGACTCTCAATCGCATGCATTCATTCGCACGTTACACACATACGTATGGACTCAATTGCACGATCCAACCCAGTCGCACCACTTAGTCGTACGATGGACCCAGTCGCATGGTTCAGTCGCATGGCTGGCCCAGTCGCGTACTGCAGCAGGTCGCGACTGCTGGACGGGCTGAACAGCCTTCGGCTGTCCCGTGCTCGATTTTCACACAATTAGGACTTCCAGGAACACTTTCTAACATGTCTAAGTGGAAAGCACACGTGATTGACCTCACACGCACTCCCACGACCACATGCGTTCGGGTTGAACCCTAACACCCGAACCCCCTACAGTGCAGAGTGAAACGAGCAATAAAACATGGATGAATGAGGTCGTCTACCTGCTGGGAACGTGATTTCTCAGCTGTTGTGTGGTCTAATCCGACGAAAACGAGCTCAATCGGGTGGAATTGGTGCTAAGATGAAGAAAATGGTGGTGTAGAGAGCGTAGGAGAGAAAGAGAGCAGAATGGGGTGTGTTTTGGCTGGTGGATGGGTATTTATACCCGCCCCAGTTTGGCAATTGAGGTGGTTTGGTCCCTGTACTTAGGTCCCGTGTTCCCGAATTCGTTCGGTTGATAACGACGTGATTGGCGTGCTATATAAATTAAGAGGATTCCTTAGGTGATCTCGTTTATGTGAATCCTCTACAAAACACCCGCGTTAGTATTTTATCATAATTTGTTTAACGATGTCGGTGGCGATGTTTGTATACGTTTCGAGTATTAGCGAGTACGGGTCAATGTTAACGACAATGGTTTGAAAAATGTTAACCTGAAATTACGGGTGGTGTAACATGCGGATGGTTCCATTTGGTAACGCATTACCATTTGGAAACGTTGACTCGTCAAGGTAAAAGACCATTGCCTTAAAAACTTGTGTATATAGACCATAGTTTATCACTCATCCAGAAATCCCCAGGTAAGCATAACTAGTCCTGCAGGATTTTGCAAAATGCTTACCTTAGCTGGAGGCTTTTTCCAGAAAATCAAGAAACAGGTGCATGTGTCACACAATATTTCTTAGGTTCATGAAATCAAAACCTTGATGAGATTTATATAGATTAGAATAACGTCTAAAGATCCAAGTCATAAGCATAAGTATACGATTCCACGTGTCGTCGAGAATAAGATTAAGAGGTTTCATGTTCGGGGAGAGTCAAAGAGTCAGAGATAAGTTAGTAAGACAAGAAAATGTTTAAGCAAATCTATACTAAGGCATCAATTGCACATAAGAAGGCGTAGCATTATGTAGCATGCAAACCATATATTTTTACAAGAATAGAAATATTATTCTATAAGGTTCATGCATAAACTATAATCTAGGTCATCATTTCTAATAACCTAAATCCTATAGTTATGGGCTCTGATACAAATCTGTCACACCCCAACCTTGACGGCGGAAACGTCGAGGTGTGAAGGTTAAGATCGTT
>JABSNV010001133.1:0-65347 GCA_024085815.1 Flaveria linearis | reverse complement strand
CAGTCTATTCATCAGTCATTTTGGGAGGGAGCTTCGGTAGACCGATCAGAGGAAACCTACCACATCCGAAGTAATATCTTCGGTAGGGAGATTGAGATTACAGCTGCTGATATCAGGAGGGTATTAGGTTTTGGAGACGATGAGGAACACCCACTTAAGCTGCACCCTCTTACTGTTCGTGGATACTTCCTGAGGATTGGGTACTGTGGGGACATAAACTCGGGTGTGCTGAACAAGAGCAACCTGAGCCCCCAGTACAAGTACCTAGCACACGTCATACATAAGTGCATAACATCCAGGAAGGGTGGGTTTGATGATCTGTCGGACCAAATCCAGAATGCCTACGTTGCATTGGTCCTAAACCACCCCTTCAGCTTCTCCAACATGATCTTCATGTATCTGATCAAGAACTTAGAGGCTAAGGGGAAGGAAGGTTTTTGCATGTACCCCCGATTTCTACAGCTTATCTTTGATGAGAATTTGCCCGATCTTCCAAGGAAAAGAGTGATGCAGTGGCATTAGAGATTATGGATGACACCACTCTTGGGAGGATGAAGGTTTACAGGGGCAAGCAGGTGAAGCCGGTGATGAAGAGGTTGATAGGGCATCTGGCCCGTGCTGATTATGTTGCCCCAGGGAGACGCAAATGGCATCATGATGACAGTGGATCTGACACTGAGGTGATAGCTATACCATCAGAAGATTCTGATAATGATGAAAGCCATGATGGCAATGATAGGTTAGTTTCTTTGAGGGCCCTTCCTCTCACACAGCTCAGCCATCATCACATACAGACACAACAGCTGCCGGGTTTGTACCTCACTTTAGCCCACCAGACGATGATGAGGAAGAGAGTGAGGAAGAGGGATTGACCAAAAGGATTGGCAGCAAAGTGGTTGCCACAGAGAGAGGACGGAGGATTGTGGGTGGTCAGTCGGGCACATCAGGGGATCCACACACAGAGTCTGATCCGCTTATGTCCCTGATGAACTCAGCACCAGAGTAGGAACCCCGGTGTCTACGGGGAAAAGGAGGAAGACCATGGCGAGACCGCATGGTAAGAAGAGTAAACGAATACGATTCACCACCTTCGTCACTACCACAGCCACCACATCCACTCCATCCCAAACACCTCAAGCCACCACCACTATCCATACATCTCACGCTCCCACATCCACCACCACCACCACTACTACCACATCCACCACCACCACTGTACCTCCTACTACATCATTCCCATCCTCTCCCATACTCACCACAGCCACCACAACCACCATACTCACCAAACCGGACCCTCATCTGCTCCAACTAGCTTATTCATACCACCTGTCTTAGTGGTAGAGCAGCTTGCAGCACTCAACAGCATGGTGCTCAAGCTGCTAGCCTCTGATGAGGCCAAGACTCTCAGATTCAGCAGTTAAGAGAGCAGTGTTCCTCCCAGACGGCTGAGATTCATCAGTTAAGGGAGTTGACTTCATCTAAGCTCAGCTGATCGCTGCACAGACTGATCAGATCACTGGTCTATTAGAGCACGAGACTGAGACGGATAGGAATATGGAGGAGTTAAAGGACGCAAACAAGTCTATCTTGCTAAAGCTGAAAGGAACTCAGAGTGAGCCCCTCAAGATTGGTGAAGGGGACGATGATGAGGAGGACGATGATGATGAGGATGATGATGATGAGGATGATGAAAGTGCGGAAGGTGATGATAGTGATGACAAGAAAGATGATGATGAGGATGAAGGAGGAGAGGCTGCAGGAGAACAAAGTGATGAAGCAGCAGACGAGAGGCGTTCTAAAAAATGTCAAGACCAAGGAACCTCTAGTCTGCCCCACCTGAAGATACTCCTGAGATTCAAGACAAAAGTACTGAGTAGTTATTTATGTTTCTGTATTTAAAAGGCTTTTGTACTTGGAAAAATTGTGTAACACTTATGTAATTAATGTTTATATCTTTTGTCTTAATAATGATTGTGTTTGATTAGTTACTAACAAGTATTGTGTTGCATGTTTAAATCAAGAGATCCAAACTTTCAAAGAGATGAATACGATGTCGAACCCCTACAACAGGTCAAGAGTCAGTTAACAATGATTCTTGATCTGCAGGGTATCGTAAGGAGATCGGTTGAGTATACCCCTGAAGAGGGAGAGATTATTCACAGCTTCACTAAGGAACAGTTGGCAGAAATGTTCAAACTCAACACCGACGAGATAGTGAAAGACGCTCCTGAAGTCCAAGTTGATAGTGATGAAGAACTACACGACGTAGATGAGATTGAGATAGAGGATATAACAGACCAATGCTATCCAGAGTACACTGACACTGAAGGTCATGTCATTCCAAATCTGGATGACAATCTGGTCAGCGAGACTTTTGATGCACTGGATAAGATGGAAGAAGAATCTGACAAACAAGAAGATACAACCAGAGCTACTAAGGAGGAAGTCAAAGAGAGAAAGGCTGAATGGGCTGCTTGTTTTGCGGATCTTCGTGCCCAACGAAGTGCTCCAACGTCTGATGCCTACACCAAGCTCTACAGAGTGAAGAAACATCAAAAGGTGTCTGGCAAGATTATATCGTGGGCGTATTTTGATGACCTTAACGCTTATGCGGTTAAGAGGGAGAAAGGTATCAAATATAGGGAGTACCGGGGGTGTAGATATGGCTCTATATATCCGAGATCTCCTCAAGAAGTCGATATCCCTGAAAACTCAACACCGTCCTCGAGGTGGAATCCAAATGAGCACAAATGTTGTGCTTTGGATTTATGGTCCAACGATTAGCCATATTCCTGTAAACAATAGCAAACACACGTTAGAATACATGAAAAACAGAGTTTGACAAATCAGAAAAACAGTTCAGTTCAATCGTGCGATTGAACTGTGTGACTGAGTTCAGTTGCGAGACTAAAACCTGCGATTGGGTCAGTCGACCGAATGAACTCATTCGCATGATTCATTCGGCGATTGAATGAATCGTCCCTTTCAATCGTGCGATTGAAGTCATTTTGGAGTCTAGTCGTATGACACAATCAACCCATTTGTATTCTTCATTCGTACGATTGAATGAGTCGCCCCGTTCAATCGTGCGATTGAAGTTCATTCTGGTGACCAGTCGCATGGAATACAGAACGGTTCCATTTCAACTCAGATTGATCAATTTGCTAAATTAGACATTAAGTTCATGTTCATTAGACTCGCAATCATGTATCTAAACTACCTAAATCAGTGACTTTAACATTTTATGTGTTTAAGGTAGTTTATTATGCAATTTTGTTTTGGTTCGATATTTAGGGCAAATATCCGTGTATTTCGAACCAAATTTCACATTTTTGATCATCTTGCGGTCCCGTTTTACCTGTATAACAATGTCACGATGTCAGTAATTTGGTAAGCAAAGGTTTGATATCAAATGAAATTTGGGCAGCGTAACGGTGCGATTTTGAATTTAGGAGCGAATGAGGTCGATCGAATGAGGGTTCTATTTATACTGAACTCAGTTCAGTCGACCGACTGAGACCCATTCTCTCCACTCATTCGCCCGACTAAACTCCCGTGTACGATGAGTCTATTCGCATGACTTAGTCGTACGACTAAAACTGAGTCGTACGATTACACTCATTCGACCAGTTCCAATCGCATAGTTTATCTCCATTCGTACGTTTGGCCTAGTCGGTCACATTCAATCGGCCGATTGGGCTCATTACGCATGTCCTAATCTTACGATTGTGTTCAATCAGATACCCATTCGTACGACTGGGTCAAATCAGAATTCAGTCATGTGATTGGGCTATACTTGGCCATTTTAGTCACTTTATTGACCGACCTTAGTTTTCTTAACCAATTGATAAAACAATATAAGCCTTTGATCATCTCAGACATGATCACTTTTAAATTAACACACCCATTTATCACCTCAGACGTGATCCATTTATCCACCCGATCACCTCAGACGTGATCCATTTATCCACCCGGTCACCTCAGACGTGATCCATTATCCACCTGGTCATCTCAGACGTGATCCATTTATCCACCCGATCACCTTAGACGTGATCCATTTAATTTTTAGAAACAATTTGTTAATGAACGTTAAGCACATCTGTTGATATTAACTGATAACAATACCACAGTCCGACATTGACACATTATACTAAAAATTAAAAATTTAAACTACGAACAAAATGAACTTGTTTTTGTGGTTTCTTAGGGCAGGTTTGTGTAGCTTATTAGCATTTACATTTTATCCGGAACAGACTCTTTTGGAATCAGACAGGCATATACACCATCATTGAACATTTGTGCTTATTACACTTATGACATATACACATTGTTATTATATTAAATATCACAGTGCTTATCTAAGACTTCTAAGAACTAACTGGGAATCATGTTTGAACTAATATGCAATACTTATTGATTTTGAACATCAAGTGTTGCAGTCACGATGATTGTCAGTATATTGTCCACTTAAATCCATACACAGACTTTTGACACACATCAGCGATTAATTAGATGAATTAGGTCAACAAGTGTTGTGTGTTCCACAGGTATATGGTAATCAATCTTCCTCAGGAGATTTTTGAGCAGTCTTGGGACTTAGAAGAATGGTTCTAAGAATTTTCAAAGAGATGCTAGACTCAGGTCAGTGCCATCGCACAGCAGAGAGGCGCAAACAACAATGAATTCTTAGAACGACTAGGTTATGCTAAGCCTCAGGTCAGTGCCATCGCACAGCAGAGAGGCGCAATTCCTATTTTTCTTCTTAGAGCAGTATATTTGAATATACATTATTTTTTAATGACTTTTGTCATCTTTTGCTCTGTTTTTCAGGTCTTTGCTCACATTTGTGGCATTTGCTTGCTCCTCACCCTTATTGGAAATTGATTGATTGTGCAGACCAGGGATACTATGAAAACCCACAACTCATTGAATTATTTTAATTTAAGCCAATTCACTGATGATGTCTACTGATCTATTGTGTTGAATCTACTGACACATCGTATGGTGTACTTGCACAACCCTAGATCTACTTTCTCCGAGTGATTACAATACCAGTCAAACGTACTATCATTTTCCCATTTTGTTAGACTTAGATTCTCTGATTTATGATTTTTCTGTGATTTAATTAACATTATTTGAACTGAAAACCATTTTGGTGTTCCAAGTAACTCGATGCCTGTGTACTATCACTTTCCAAATTTAACGAGTCACATTTCTAGTTTAGTTGTCTATGCCTTTTCAGCTTTACTCACCTTCCCCCCCCCCCTTTTTTAGGTAAATGAATACTGAAATAAATCTCCCCCTAAAGTTCTAAAACAGAAAATCTTTTTGTGTTTTTGGATTTTTATACGGAAAGGAAATAAAGACATAAAATAAAGAAATAACAGAAAAATAACAAAATAAACAAGTGTCAGACTATGTATCTGGTTCTTCTGATATCACACCACTTTTCTTTTAACGCCGTTGACCTCTAGCAGATATAAAATCTTGGTTTATCAAATGGTTGGTGTAGAGGTCAGCGCGCTGAAAATCCGTGTTAATTTTAATCACATCAATTAATTGTTTTTCATAGCAATCGCATATGAAATGATATTTAATGCCGATGTGTTTGGTTTTCGGATGTTGAACAGGATTTTTAGTAACAGCTATGGCAGCAGAATTATCAACATAAATAGGGGTGTTAGAAAATTTCAAACCGTAGTCGCGCATTTGCTGTTGGATCCAGATGATCTGAGAGCAGCAACTTGCAGCAGCAACATATTCAGCTTCACAGGTTAATAAAGCAACCGAGGTCTGCTTCTTGCATTGCCACGTGACTAATCGCATTCTAAAGAACTGACACCCTGCTGATGTAGACTTGAAGTTCATCTTGTAACCACCGTAGTCTGAACGTTGTACGCAGTAAGCTCGAAGTCATCATCATGAGGATACCACAAACCCAGTGTTGGAGTACCCTTCAGATAACGGAAAATCCTTTTCACCCCAATCAGGTGATTCACTTTTGGCTTCGCTTGATATCTAGACATAGACATGTGGCATAAATGATTTGGACGCGAGGCAGTGAGGTACATAAGAGATCCGATCATCCACGATACATAGTGGCATCCACCAAATCCCCATTCTCATCAGGAGCCACATCGCGATTTGTGGCGAGTGGGGTACCGGCAGCAGTGACATTTCCATATTAAAGCGACTAAGAATGTCACCTACATACTTAGTCTGATGCAGAAGATGCGGTAGGGGTTTGATCCACCTGTAATCCTAGGAAGTACTTCATTTCTCCCATGGCACTCATTTCAAACTCTGCCTTCATCACAGATTCGATTCTTTGCACAATGCTTCATTCCTAGAACCAAAATGATGTCATCGACATAAATCTGCACCATAAGCAAATCACCATCCTTTTCCTTGATGAACAATGTACACTTAATCACACCCCTACGAAAGTCGTGTTTCAACAGATGGGTGGAGAGTTCTCATACCAAGCTCGAGGAGCCTGATGTAGCCCATACAGAGCCTTATCCAGCTTGTAAACTCTGTCCCGATGATAAGGATCCTCGAATCCCTCGGGTTGACTGACATAAACCTCCTCACGGATTTCTCCATGCAAGAATGCACTCTTAACATCTAGTTGATAAACTTTGATCTTCATGTAAGAGGCGTAGGCTAGAAAGATGCGGATAGCTTCCATTCTAGCTACTGGAGCAAAGACTTCATTGTAATCGACTCCTTCGACTTGTCTGAAGCCCTGAACAACCAAACGTGCCTTGTTTCTGATAACAACACCCTGGTCATCCTTCTTGCATTTAGTACCCATTTGGTACCAATTACTTTCACTCCTCTGGGTCGGTCAACAAGAGTCCACACTCCAAGATTCTTGAACTGGAGCAACTCCTCTTGCATAGCATTGACCAGGCTTCATCCTTAAGGGCGTCGTACATGTTTGGGTTCAATTTGAGAAACAAAACATCTGTAAGCCCCGTCATTCACATATCCCTTTCCATAACTTCAGCATAATCAGCAGTATACAGTCGATTTCTTGTCTGCATGCCGGAGTGAAGATCACCAATGATAGCGTCTGGTGGATGGTTTCACTGATCCTAGTCATGGGAGTTGTAGGAACAACAACTTCAGGATCCATAGTTGTGACGGGAGGTTCAGTATATGTAGTTCCAGATGCAGGTGCAACAGCTGAAGAGCTTCCTTCTTGATCACATTTGGTGCATTGCTGGTTTCAGTTGCTTCTTCATCAACTGAGAGAGTCCTCACTATTATCTGATCAGCTATGATAGGTCCGATGAACCACTTTCTGGTGTTGCATTGCTAGTATCCAGAGTTGGTGAGTTCAGAAATCGTGCATCATCTGAGTAGCAATATCATCATCTGAACCTATCTGCGGAAGATGGAATGATTTGAAAAAGCCATCGTAGTCAAAGAAGGACGATGGACCTTTTCCAGCAGGGGGGATGGTGAAACGTTGAACGTCAACATTACACCATACTTCTACCTGACCAGTAGAGTTGTTGTAAAACTCGTTTGTCGGGTATGCTGTATCCCAGAAAGATCCCCTGATCTGCCTTTTCATTGAACGTACCTTCTTAAGTTTTCTTCAGAAGGGTACAAGGAGCACCGAAAGGTTCCAGATACTCCAGGTTAGGCTTACACTTTGTAGTAACTCATAGCAAGTCTTCCGTGCCTCTTCACTACTGAAACTCGATTGAGTGTGTAGCATGCATTTCACAGCTTCATTCCAGAACTGTACTGGCAGCTTTGAGTCTGCCAACATGGTCCTGGCTATCTCGATCAAGCTCCTGTTCTTTCGCTCAGCAACTCCATTCATCTGTGGTGTGTATGCAGAGGTGAATTGATGAATAATTCCCTTTTCTTTGCAGAAAGCATCCATCCACTGATTCTTAAATCGGTACCATTGTCTGAGCGAATTTTCCTACCTTCAGCTTGTAAAGTGATTCCAGAGTGGTGACCAGCACTTTGAATGACTCAAAGGTTTCTGACTTTGCTTTCAGAAACATCACCCACGAGAATCACGAGTAGTCATCAGTGACTACGAAGCAGTACCAGTCTCCAGCGATACTCTTCGTGCTGACTGGACTGAAAAGATCCATGTGTAGTAGCTCCAGGGGCATCTCGATAGGATTGACGTGCTTGGTCTTGTGAGATTTCCTGGTCTGCTTTCCTTTCTTGTACGGGACACAAAAGTCAGGAAGTTGGAAGTTCTTGACAGTAACTCCTTCAACTAGGTTGTTATGAATCAGATGATTCATCTTCCTGTGATTAATGTGTCCCATTCTTCTGTGCCATGAGATAGACTCCTTCTCAGTTGCTTTAGATAAGAAACACTGAACTGTAGAATCAGAGGAAGATGCATTAGACATATCCAATACATATAGATCATTGTACCTAGATGCCGATATTAAGACCTTCTCCTCTAGAATTTCCATCTCTTTCTTCCGAATGTAACACTTGCGATTGTCAAACATGACTTTGAATCCCTTGTCACAAATCTGAGACACAGACAACAAATTGTTTTCTAATTGCTGAACAAAATACTTTGTCGAACCTTACCTTTTCATTACCTACTTCTCCCTGAGCGGTAATGTATCCTCCTTTGTTACCAGCAAAGAAACATGTCCCCCTTTAATTGTTTAACATTGAAAATGAGGAACTTATTTCCCGTCATGTGCCTGGAAGCTCCGCTATCCACTATCCATGTATCTCGTAGATGCACTATAGCGGACAACCTGCACATAAGAGAAAATAATCAGTTAAGGAGGGGGACCCAAGCCTTGACTGGCTTGGGTTTCCTAGAGGAATCAACCATCATGAATTCAACCCACTGTCCTTTATCAGTGGGTGAATCTCAACTTTCAGCTTGTCCTTGCTTTCAGACTCATCCGTCGTTTTGGCTTTCCATAAACCATCCCTGTGAAAGGATTGCTTGTGGTAAATCTTAGACTGATTTACAGTTTGAGTATTTGGTTTAGATTCAGAAACAGGTTTTTCCGCTGGCAACACAGACTTGTTAGTGACTTGTCTGTGTTGCCTTTGGCGTGGAGGAGACAGATTCGACTTAGAAGGTGTTTTAGACCTAATAGGTGTTTTTGATCGAACCGGAATCTTAAACCGCTGTTTTGAATCTAGATTAACTTTGTTGTTTAGCTCAACCTTAATTCTTGGAGTCTGATAGCGAGGACAATTGTTGAAATATGACCGCGCTGTCCACAAGTATAGTAGGACCTCCATTCATCTGGGCTAGAAGATCTCTTGTGGGGCGGTGAGTAAACTTCAGGTTCTTTCTTTTTGGTCTCATTTTTAAGACTTTCACCTCCCTTGACAAACTTAACTTGTTTAACATTATGTGTAGTTTGTCTTGTAAGATGATGGTTATCCTGTTTCACTGATTTAGATTGAGTGGTTTTGGAAATCTTAGTTAGAGTTAGTAGTCGATTTTTGACCCAACCCAAGGATGCTGAACATTCTCGTCCAGCCGGTTTCCAGTGACTTGTGTGCTAGTTGTGCCCGATGATGATGCTTCTGGTCAGAAAACCGGAGGTGCAGAGTTAACTGCTGTGTCCGGATCGCTGACCAGAGGAGTTGTCACCACATGATCCTTTATGGGGTTATCATTAATTGGACGTTGTTTGGTGTTTAGAAGGATCTCATGTGGTGGAGGCACAACTTTGTATCCCAAACCTTCCCCCTTGTTGCGCTCTTTAACCAAGTTTTTCAAAATATGCGAGGAGCTCGCAAGACTATGAAGTTTTTGTTTTAAAGACTCATTTTCAACTTGTAAAATTGCTTTATCCTTTTTTAAGTAAATGAATACTGAAATAAATCTCCCCCTAAAATTCTAAAACAGAAATCTTTTGTGTTTTTGGATTTTTATACAGCAAGGAAATAAAGACAAAAAATAAAGAAATAACAGAAAAATTAACAAAATAAACAAGTGTCGGACTATGTATCTGCTTCTTCTGATATCACATCACTTTTCTTTTTAACGCCGTTGACCTCTAGCAGATATAAAAATCTTGGTTATCAAATGGTTGGTGTAGAGGTCAGCGCGCTGAAAATCCATGTTAATTTTAATCACATCAATTAATTGTTTTCATAGCAATCGCGTATGAAATGATATTTAATGCCAATGTGTTTGGTTTTCGGATGTTGAACAGGATTTTTAGTAACAGCTATGGCAGAAGAATTATCAACATAAATAGGGGTGTTAGAAAATTTCAAACCGTAGTCGCGCATTTGCTGTTGGATCCAGATGATCTGAGAGCAGCAACTTGTAGCAGCAACATATTCTACTTCAACGGTTGATAAAGCAACCGAGGTCTGCTTCTTGCATTGCCACGTGACTAATCGCCTTCCAAAGAACTGACACCCTGCTGATGTAGACTTGAAGTTCATCTTCCAACCACCGTAGTCTGAATCGCTATACGCAGTAAGCTCGAAGTCATCATCATGAGGATACCACAACCCCAGTGTTGGAGTACCCTTCAGATAACGGAAAATCCTTTACCCCAATCAGGTGATTCACTTTTGGCTTCGCTTGATATCTAGAACATAGACATGTGGCATACATGATATCTGGACGCGAGGCAGTGAGGTAAATAAGAGATCCGATCATCCCACGAGACATAGTGGAGTCCACCAAATCCCATTCTCATCAGGAGCCACATCGTGATTGTGGAGAGTGTGGGGTACCGGCAGCAGTGACATTTTCCATATCAAAGCGACTAAGAATGTCACCTACATACTTAGTCTGATGCAGAAAGATGCCGGTAGGGGTTTGATCCACCTGTAATCCTAGGAAGAACTTCATTTCTCCCATGGCACTCATTTCGAACTCTGCCTTCATCACAGATTCGAATTCTTTGCACAATGCTTCGTTCCTAGAACTAAAAATGATGTCATCCACATAAATCTGCACCATAAGCAAATCACCATCCTTTTCCTTGATGAACAATGTACAGTTAATCACACCCTGCGAAAGCCGTGTTTCAACAGATGGGTGGAGAGCTTCTCATACCAAGCTCGAGGAGCCTGATGTAGCCCATACAGAGCTTTATCCAGCTTGTAAACTCTATCCCGATGATAAGGATCCTCGAATCCTCGGGTTGACTGACATAAACCTCCTCACGGATTCTCCACGCAAGAATGCACTCTTAACATCTAGTTGATAAACTTTGATCTTCTTGTAAGAGGCGTAGGCAAGAAAGATGCAGATAGCTTCCATTCTAGCTACTGAGCAGCAAAGATTCATTGTAATCGACTCCTTCGACTTGTCTTAGAACGATTAGGTTGTTAGGAGATAGTGTTCCTTATCAAATAGTGTGGAATCCTATTTGATTGGTAATCCAATCAGGAAGAACGTAATCAAGATCAAACCTAACGATTAGAAAACGTTAAGAATGAACTAGGAATGATCTCAGATGTTCTATGAACTTGGAATGGACGAACAGGACGTTCTGGGTCGACTAGGGTTATGAATATTCGAAGTGTTCCGTTTTTCCACGAATTAGGTGGTATTTATAGGTAAGGGTTTCTCATTCGTGCGACTGACACCATTCGCATGGTTCAGTCGTGCGATTGGCTATGCGTTTGATCCATACGCACGACTGAGCCTTCAGTCGTACGACTGGTTCAATCTCATGCTTCAGTCTTACGACTGATCCAGTCTCCTGGTTCAATCGTGCGACTGAGCCATTCGCATGAAGTTATTCATGCGCATGGTCCATGGCATGGCCCATTCACATGATAACTTCATAATGTTAGGTTGAATGTGTTAATTATCATAACATTAAGCATATCAATTCAAAAACCATCTACCTATATAATCTATCAACCATACATTTCACAACCCATTAATGAAACATTTAAACATTATAAGCATACACAATCACTTGCATTTCATTAATCAACTTTGAATACATATAAGTAAGACATTACAACGATATTACATTGAGATCAGAATCGAGGTACATAGTATCAACACACACAATACATCTACAGATCCTTGGTAGTTGTGTGTTCAGCAAATCTGTGTTGTAAATGTCCTGATGCAAACAAGAGTCAAAGCCCAAGAGCTTTCTTGTCCCAGCCAAGTAACTTAATGTCAGTCTCAGTATAAGTACTTGGGTCATTGTTTGGTAAGGTGGCAGCACCAATAGTGGTTGTCGGTTTGTGAGGTCCATTTACGATTGATTCCCACTGACTGTGATCGGTGTAGAAAAAGAAAGCCCTCAAACATCTTTCCAGTCCTCAAAATTCTCACCATTTACAAGCCTCGGTGGCCTGTTAAGTTGAATACTCTCCAAATCAGTCATGGTAATATTGTTGTGAAGTCATCATTTTCAAGTGGTTTATAAATCAGCTCAAATCACTAAATTCGTTGACTTTCTATAAATTCACTGGTAAGTTCGCCGTAAATTCGCTGTATTTTCTCTTGACAAACTAGCAACAGATTCGCTCGAATCAGTGCTATTAAAGCTCTAATTCGCTCAACAAGTTCGCAAAACTAGTAGAACTTTCATTCTAGTGGTAAATTCGCCAGCATCTTTGCTTGAGTAATTAGGCAAGTAAGGTGAACTTTCGCTCAATAAGTCCAGATTCGCTAGAACCACAGGGAAAAATCTGACAAACACTTAGGGTGATAGATTCGCTGGGAATTTTCTAGATTCGCTGGATAATCTGATAGATTCGCCCGACGAACTAAAACTCCTGTTCGGCCAGAAAAACAATCTGAACACACCCAAATCACTATGAATTAGTGATTGGATGATTGGGATATCTCCCTACAAC
The DNA here is from genome assembly GCA_024085815.1 of Flaveria linearis. Lineage (NCBI taxonomy): Eukaryota > Viridiplantae > Streptophyta > Magnoliopsida > Asterales > Asteraceae > Flaveria > Flaveria linearis. The sequence goes on along the minus strand of JABSNV010001133.1, from coordinate 52,528 downwards.
AAGAATAAAAGCTTTTCTAAGGATTTTTGAAAGCAAAACACACTTTGATGATCATAATGAATGGAACAGTAACTTTATCCTTAAACCCTCTCAAAAACCCCAAAAACTCAACAAATCAAGAGCAAAAGGCTCTGATACCATATTGTTGGTCCATTGGTGATTGATTTCAGTGCTAATGATTGATAATCACAGTGATATCCCACAGAAATTGAATCACAACAAAAAAAATATATAAAAGAGTTTCAAAATGAAGCCATAAGATCCAAACTCAAACAATACAAACAAACAAAGGCTCAATGATAAGTAACAAATGTAATTCCAGCCCAGAAATGCTATCAAAACAGTAACACAAAAGGTGTATTTCGATTAAGGTTCTGCAAAACTTGTCCATAAAGTTACAAGAATTGCAAATATATAAACAGAGCTAAATTCACTGGTAGTTTCGTTGGTGAGTGAAACTACCCTGACCTGAATTATAAGTTCACCCGGCGGTGAACAACAGATTCGTCGGGTGACCTATATCAGCTGACTACGAGCGAATCTATAGATACGCTCGTAGTTTCGTTGGGTCAGTGAGAAAAAAGATAAATTCTAACTAATCAATACTTACATATATGTAAAACATCTAACATTAGACCTATTACATAAAGACAAAATAAGCTAATCTTATCTAGGTGAGTCCAACCTACCTAGAACATCACAAGAACTCAGCTAACGGTAAATGATCGTCCCAACTTCCTCCAAAATCAATCACATACGCTCGAAGCATATCCTCAACCGTCTGGATCGTCCTATCCGACTGACCGTCTATCTGAGGATGATAAGCTGTGGTAATGTGTAACCTCGTCCCCATCGCATCATGGAACCACTTCCAAAACTTTGATGTAAATCGGGTGTCACGATCAGACACAATAGACACTGGCACACCATGACGAGCCATAATCTCTTTAATGAACAGATCCGCCAATCTTTAGGAAGAATACGTCTCACAGATCAGTGGGAAGTGAGCACTCTTCGTCAATCGATCAACGATCACCTATATGGTATCGCACCCCTCGTCGTACGTGGTAGCTTAGTAATAAAGTCCATGGTGATGTGCTCCACTTCCACTGGGTATATCCAATGGTTGGATCTTCCCGTATGGCTTCTGATGTTCTGCCTTTACTTGCAAACAAGTAAGGGACTTGCTCACGTACTCTACTAAGTCGCGCTTCATACCCGGCCACCAATAGTCTTTCTAATATCCTCATACATCTTCGTGGCGCCAGGATGAATCGAGTATCAAGTCTTATGAGCTTCATCCATAATCCGTCCCTGTAGGTCGACGTAACGAGGGATCCATATCCATCCATTTCGGGTCCTAACACCGAGAGTGTTTTCTCCCAACTTCGTGACTAAACTCTCATCCTCTCAGAGTTAAGGTGATCCTCCTTCAACGCCTTATCTTGAAAGTCTTTCACTTGGGTCATCACATTAGCGGTCATAACCAACTGATAAGCTTTCACCCAAATAGGCTGGGCTCTCTTTTCAACTAGGGGCATCGACCATTACATTGGCCTTACCCGGATGGTAATGGATCTCACAGACATAATTTTTGATGAGCTCTACCATCTCTCCACCTCATGTTGAGATCCTTTTGCCCGGAAGAAATAGTTCAAGCTCTTGTGATCCGTGAAGATTGTGCACTTCGTCCCGTACAGGTAGTGCCCAAATCTTCAACGCGAAAACCACAGCCGCTACTTCCAAATCATGGGTGGGATAATTGACTTCGTGGGTTTTCAGCTATCGGGATGCGTAGGCTATTACCCTTCCACATTGTATTAACACGCAACCTAATCCCGAATAAGAAGCATCTGAATATACCACTAAGTCCTCGCTCCTTTCAGGTAACGTTAAAGCAGGAGCGTGTGTCAATCTCGTCTTCAACTCCTCGAAAGCATCTTCCTATTTCCGACTCCATTCAAACTTCACATCCTGCGAGTCAACTTAGTTAAAGGAGAGGCTATCTTATAAATGTCCTTGATGAACCTCCTGTAATAACCCGCCAAACCCAAGAAGCTACGGATCTCGGATGGCGTCTTTGGAGGCTTCCATTGCATAACCGCCTCAACCTTTGCCGGGTCCACCATAATCCCTTCAACATTCACCACGTGACCCAGAAAATGAACTTCATGCAACCAGAAAGCACACTTAAAGAATTTAGCATACAACTTTTCTCTTCTAAGTGTCTCCAACACCTCGTGTATGTGGGCGGCATGTTCTTCCTTACATCTCAAATAAATCAGGATATCATCAATAAACACGATCACTGATTTATCTAACATAGGCCGACATACTCGGTTCATCAAATCCATAAAAGTAGTTGGCGTGCTAGCCAAACCGAAAGACATAACAAGAAACTCGTAGTGTTCATAACACGTGCGAAAAGTTGTCTTACGGATATCTCGTCCTTTACCTTCAACTGATGGTAACCAGATCGAAGATCTATCCTCGAGAACCAACTGGCACCTTAGAGCTGATCAAACAAGTCATCAATCCTCGGTAACGGATACCGATTCTTTACTGACAGCTTATTCAGCTCTTGATAGACAATGCACATTCGTATACTACGTCCTTCTTCTTCATGAACATACCGGAGCACCCCAAGGAGAGATGCTCGGTCGAATGAATCCTTTATCCATTAACTCCTGCAGTTGATCCATTAGTTCCTTCATCTCAGTAGGAGCTAATTGATACGGTGCTTTGGCATAGGGTTGAGCACTAGGAATCAGATCAATTTGAAACTCAATCTCACGATCCAGTGACACTCCTGGCAAATCCTCTGGGAACACGTCTGGAAAGTCGCATAACACTGGTACGTCGGACAGTAGTGGTACTGACGCGTCCACATCTTTCACGTAGGCTAGATAGGCACTACATCTTCGCCTCATGTACTTTCCTGCCACTGCCATCGAAATCACCTTTGAACCGTAGTGACGCGATCACCATAGACCGTCACCGAACTTCCATCGGGCGCAACTAATTGAATCATCTTCTTACGGCATACAATGTTTGCTTCAAAGGTCGCTAACCAATCCATCCCTAGTACTACATCAAATCCACCTAAGGGCATCACATGTAAATTGGCAGAAAACCTATGACCTTCTATTTCTATGGTACAGTCCCCAATCATATCAGTAATTCTAGTGGACTTACCAATAGTAGTTTTTACATCAAATGACTCATTAATACTTCTACTACTAATAGATAAACTTGCCACAGAAAGTAGTAGAAATAAAACTCCTACTAGCACCAGAATCAAATAACACAGAGGCACGAATTTGGTTTACGAGAAACATACCTGACACAATATCGGGATCCTCTCTAGCCTCCTCTCGCGTCATCGTGAAGGCTCTAGCACTCGCACTCTGTCCTCCTTCCACTTGCTTATTCTTCATTCTAGAATTCTCGGCCCTCGGCTTCTTGCAGTCCCTGCTTACGTGGCCTTCATCTCCGCAGTTATAACACCGTATAAGTCCACATACCTTTTCCACATGACCGGGCTTCCCACACTTCAAGCACACATTCATTCCCACTTGCACTCACCAACGTGCTCTCTTCCACATTTACCACACTTCTTTATTCCCAAACTTGATGACCCTATTCTACGGTCATCCACCTTCGTCCTCTTGTTGTTTGGAGTGAAACCGCCACGTCCAACCTCTTCTATTCAGTTTCTATCACCACCACCTGCATTCTTCACCTCAACCACTGTCATTTCCCTATCATCATATAACCTACCGCCAGGTCTACTACTGATTGAAAGGTACCTGGCCCGGTAGTGATCAAATGTCTGCAGATGTCAGCTGGCAATCCCTTAATGTACTTCTTTATCTTTCTCGACACCGGTGTCACCTGATCCGACACTAACCTTGCCATCTCATTAACATGGTGGTGTATTGCTGGTGGTCATGGTGCCTGCCTCCAGCTGTTAGAACTCCCTCTCTATCTTGTCGAGTTTTCGGTAAAGACAAAATTCCTCGATCACTAGCTTCTTCAATGCTGGCCACCTCATCCTTCCAATGGCTCAACTACCCTCGTCCTGGACAATATTGTCCCACCAGCATAAGGCCGTCTCCACAACGAGTGGGTAGCAAACTTCACTTTCTGATCTTCACGAAACTCGCTGATATCAAGTACGCCTTCATTTCCCTCACCCATCGGTGAGCAGCAGTGGCAGTGCCATTTCAATCAAATGTTGGGGGCTTGTATTTCTGAAATGCCCTATAGTTACAACCACGTGCAGTTTCCTGCACCGCTTCTTCCTCCTCCTCCACACTCGAGACAATCGCCTCGGTCTCTGATCGTTCCCTCTCTTCTCTTCTTGTGGTCCTTCTTCTCTCTTTCTTCTCATCCTCTCTCACTGCCTTAATAACTTCAGTCACCACAGACGGTAGTATCATCTATATGACCTGGTGCACTTCCTCTACCACCGCCTCTTTCACCGAGGCCCTTAAGTTCGCACTTTCATCACCACCTTCCTTTTGATGCATGGCCTCTTCATGGGCCCTCTCAGTAGTCTTAGCCTAGTTCCTAGTGACATGTGGTTTAGCACCACGTCCTCCCTATGCTCCCCCCTGGAGGCCTTAGATATCTACCTCCACCCATTCTCTAATCACTATAAGATTTAAACACTAAAACGATCATTCAAGAGTTAACCCCCAAAAGGGGAGAACTGAGTCCCAAACCAGTGAACCCTACCTGCCCGGATGGTTTACCATAGTTTTAGAAAAACCTATCACATGCCACAAACGATCCCTCAGGATCTCAGTGGGGTACCTCCCTGTGGTGGGAGCCACTATGTGTGGGGTTTCCCCAAATAGATCTATCCCATAAAACAAGCAGTTCACGAAAGAATTAATGATCATGAAGTAAGTATCAGCAGGTAACCATTAATCCCACATACAATCACCAAGTAAAGCACAATTTAAAATACATAAATAACAGAGCATGTTCATCCCAAAGCAGTAGTAGTAAAAGGGATCACTAGAACTCACCTGGTATCCTTATATTAATTCTGAGCTCGGTAAAGACAAGTGAAAGTCACCAACAAAGAAATCCTAGTTAGAACATATGAGATTCATGTTAGAATTAGCACGACATTATTACATGCGTGCAGTTGAGCTCTTTAGTTATCTTAAATTGGTGATTAGTATTCTTGTTGTATCTTAGCTTTTGTTCAAGTATTTGTTGCCATGCACTAATTGTGTATACTAGGTTAATTAATGTTCTTATTCGAGAAGTGATTCTTAATATGATAATCGCAGCAATAATCGGTTGATATTAATAATGATAACTAGATAAAATGTATTTAACGATTTGCACTTGCGCCGTCAGTATTCATCATATCTAAAGTCTTGGTGAAATTTTATTATTAATTTTGATAATAATTATCTTAAATATTGATAATCGTTAAAACATCAACAATGGTACTAATATTATCATTAGTATCTAGGTTAAGTACCTATAATTTGTACATATGAGGGAGGGTTATGCCGCCACATTTACACATATATGTGCATGTGTACATATATACATATATATATTTATATATCATAGTTTCAAATTATTATAACTACATACATGTTCAAATATAAGTTATATTATTGTTAACATGTTATAGTTAATCCCACATTGTAATAATTTATATATTATATCTTGATCGGTTTTATAACTATTATTTGATACTTATGTCTCGTGTATGAGCTAACCATTTTAAAGCAAACAATTATATCTATTAGCGTTCATTTTCATCTTTATAATTTATGTATTTTATAATTAGAGCTCAAATAATACGCATGTAACTTATAATTAAATTTCAAATACGTAACGCGTGCGATTATACCTTTACTTGATTCACGCTCGCTAACCCCTCGCATGGCTCTTGACCTTATCATGTTCTTGTTGTTGACTACCCCTTCGCCCTGTTGACCATGCTTGACCGACACACGACTCGCAATCTTACTATCCTAACACAACAATTACCATAATCAATAGCAGCACTACAGTCAATACCATCGATCAACATCAATGTGTCACTACCTAAACACTCTCACAAACATTAGATCGACAGCCATGGTCAACTATATCACCACGGGCAGCCACCAAACCGCCACCATGAACCTCGCCCTGCCTTTCCCTTGCAACCGACATCACCATCGCTGCTGCCTAACACCACCGCAACCACCATTTTCCCAACAGATAACCACCACAGTCACAACCACTTTGACAGCCACCAACATCACCACCGCCGACGCAGCTCTATCACCATCGACTACCACCACCTAACAGCATCGTCACCATGACCAATAACAACTACACCACAATCACAACCAACAACATCACCACAACCGACAGCTAACACCATCTTCGATTTGCACCACCGGCCGACACCAACCACCGCCAGCCGTCACAACCACGACCAACACACCCTCATCGCCTTGACAGAACTGACCACTATAACCGCAGCTAACAACCACCACCACCTCGACCACAGCCATAATCATCACCGTCGCTACCACAACAGCAACATTCGAACCAAGATCCTAGCTACTACCACTTTCAACCGGCCGTAACTTTCAAACCGCTGCACGTTAGAGGGCGAGGCTACCACCATTGGAGAGATCTCGTCGAGGGGAAGAAGAGAATGGGTGGCACTCGTCGCCACTCGCCGCCAGCAGCCGGCTGCGGCGGCCGGAACTCGTCGGAACCCTAGCCGTCACACCACCTTCTCTTGCATAACCCTCTTCGTTTCGAATCAGAAGAAGCCACCACTGCCATCGTGTTCGCCTTTCCAAGGGCTTTGATTTGATATATGGCACTCACCGGGCCGTCGCCGGAATGGCCGCCGGTGGCCGGACGAAAAACGACCGGAGAGAGGAGGGGGAGAAGGGAGCCGCGACCTGCCTCTCTCTGTCTCTTTAGATTTTTGATTTTAAAACCCTAAAATGGAGAAAAAGTTGCTTATATACTAGGGTTAGATGATGGGTTCGAATACGGGTCGGTTCGTACACGTTCGATTAAGTTTTCACACAACGTTAAACTTTTCTTTTCCCGTTAGATTCGTTTATACAAAGCGTTATTAATTTTCCAAGATTAATAATTTTATTGTATTAAGACATACCGAATAATTAAACGAGGTTGTAATTTGACGCGTATTTAACACGTTTAACGGTTTTACGCGTTTTTATTAAATGAGTGTTAATATTATCATTTTGGTATCAAAACATATGCAATTAAGTATTAAAATGATATTTAGTGCGTTAACTTCCCATGTTGGTCACGTTAAAACCTTATCTGACGTATTCTCGGGTTTGACTTGATCGTAACCCGGTCACGTCACGGTCGCGTTTCGTAACACATTTATTCCGGACAACGTATCACTCACCAATTTAATATTTATGACATTAAACAATGATTAGATGAATATTTACGGAGTTACGAGGCTCGGTTGTCATAACAGACGTCAGTTAAATGCCGGTGAAAACCGGTATTCGCGTTTCGCTTACGTATTTCCATTGCTTATGCGTGTTTGATGAACTATATTTTAGCAAGCATTATTTATGATATTATTTAAGATTCAAATGATTTAGATTGGATGACAAACCATTATAAGAATTTCTGATAGAATTCAGACGTTTGTACGCGGTAAATTGTCGGATTTACCCGGTATGGGTTTTGAATCTGTTTTAGTTTGGATCTTTCCATAGTTATTTCAAATCACATAATAATTCATTGTTTCACGGTTTCTCATTTAATTAGTTCGTAAACGTACATTTGGGCCTTAAATGGGCCTTGTTTATAAGTTCGGGCCCTAATTGGACTTATTGGGCCCAAAAGGCTAGTTTCGTTTTGCAAGATTTCTTTGGTAAGCCCAAATCAATCCGGACCTTTATTGGGTCCTATAATACATTAAGTTTTCTAATTGGCTAGATTTCAGAGGTGTTACATTCTCCCCTCCTTTTAGAAATTTCGTCCTCGAAATTTTTGTATTGCTAACATTGTTTCGTCCTCGAATCTTGAGGATTTGAAGTTGTTTAGCTGACCATTCCAAGACAATTGTTGACAATCATATATCAAATAATCGGGTTTGATCTATATTCAAGTAACTATCCGAATGTTAGAATCATGCTTGACAGAATTAGGGAGTCAAATCATGAACATATTTTTAGCTTCACAATCAGATCATTTTAACATTTGTATAGAATTAACAGGAAGAGATTCTCCACTGTGGTTCAACGCACTGACTTACAAGGTAGATCTAGCAAGGAGACGATTCCCAAAATCCCGACGGTGTTACCGCCCTCACTGAGAATCTTAAGAACGATTGAAAAGAAGAGGATATTAGCGTGAATGCCTTTAATTAGACAGGATAGTCATGATACAATATATTAAAGGTTTCAAATCAAGAAGGATTTGGGTATTCCCAACGAGTACAGACTAATATCTAGGCATCGCACGATCATTTCTATGGAGCTAAAACTAAGAAGTTTTCACGATTTCTAAGAATAGAGAGATTAGGTCATACACAAAGGTCTTCTACTTTCAAAGCCTACTTTTTAGTTATCGACTTTCTTTCGAAATATTTCTTCGATCTCTTCCTTCTGTGATTTCATCTTAAGGGTTTAAGTCCTTTATTCCACTACGTGCTTCTTCTAGTATGCTTCCTTTTCCGGAACGGTTCTGTATATCAGAACCTCAGTTTTCGAGTATATCCATTCATCTTATCTGACGCATGACAAGAGTTTCCCGATATGGGATGTGCTATATATATATATATATATATATATTCATGTGACCAACGCTAGTAGAATCACAAGTTTGAAACGTAAGACGGGTGAAGGCAAAAGAAGAAAAGCCTAACCGTAGGCTATCCGCATCCGTCAATGCGGTTAAGCCGAGACAAATGCGGTCAAGGCTTGTTCCCTCGCATTAGGAAATACAGATGTCTTAGGACAATGCGGATGATGGCCTCCTATCCACACTTGTCAATGCGGTTGACATTACCGATCGTCGATCACCCTATTCTACTTGATCTAGCATTCTGATGTGTAGTTGTTAGTGTCGTACCAATAATGTATCCAGATCCGTCCTTTTATTTTACGGAAGTTCCGTTCATGCTTAATTTAGCTCTCCATTTATTTTCTTAGCTTCATCGGGCGACTAGAAAATTGTCTTGTACTGTTGCATCAACACACATCTGAAACTTTCTTATTCGCGCCCAAACAAATTCCGCATTTTCCCAAGAATAACGATGCCAGTCGTATAGCTACACGAGTGAAGTTTTTATTAATCCTTCCATAATTTTCGCCTAACCCTAAGCATTGACGCATCTCAATGGGGTTTTTACTTCTTCCCAGAATTTTATAGCCCTAAATTTTGCGAATTGTCTCGAATTTCATGCTTATTAGTAGGTGACAAGATGACAGACATGTCTAAGTATGTCTTACAATTCCTATCCATATGATTCATGAATTCCGTGAATTGCGTAGGTCCTCCCACGCGGGCTTGACTATATAACCTTCGTACTTGCCATATCTTGTTTTAACAGCTACTTTGAAATGTCGTTTTCCTTATAATCACGACTGATAACAATTAAGATGTAGCTTAATCTTGAAATTGATTAAGCAGGTTAACATCCCTAGGAAAAGGGTAAAAGGGTATCACTTATCCTTGGTGACTTTATTTAGCTCTCGATAGTCTATCAAAACTCGGAGCATCCTATTTTCTTCCACAAAGAGTATTAAGTTTCCTCAAGGTGACATACCAGGTCTTATGGACTGTTCATCTAACAGCTATCGAATCTGCTTTCCTTCCACCAGCTCCTTAATATAAGTTTCAAGTCCAGCACCTCCGTACATATATTTCTTCTATTTTCCGACTCAATTTCCTTAAGAGCAACCTCAACTATTGTCTTAAGCTATAGAATTGCTGCAAACGTTCCTACTAATTCCTTCATAGTGCTTCCTATTAAAGGTCAACCTTCTAGATGACCTCTTCCTCGGTCCATATTATTTAAGGTAACTGTGCCCTGTAGAGGGTTCATCCGTGAAGCAAGTAACTCTATTTAGATTCTATTTTCTTATAAGCATATCGGTTGTTTCAACGAGATATGGGGAGTAGGACTTTTGCTTGAATTTCCGACAGTACGGAGTGTTCTAGGGTAAGGTATTAGAGACTCACTTTAGGAGAGGTTTAAAATTTAAAGAGGAATAACACCAATGCTTACGATCGGGGATGATTATGCAGACTTCTTTGTCTACAATCTCGTGCATGTTTATCACTTCATTGTAGTTGGATCTTAAGTGATTTAATACATGAGATTTCTTGTAGCTGATCTTCTATGCTCCTTAATACATCTTTTGAAGCAATACCATCCTTTAAGTTCAACCATGGGTCTTTCCCATGAATTCTTCATTATCATCGACCGTATCAATTCGAACTAGTTTAGGATTTTATCAAGGTGCTTGCTAGCACAAGGAGGTTAACTACCACTCTAATAACCTATAATATAGCTTCGAGACCGTATTCCATCTTCATGACCTTCACTCTCGAATCACGAACTTATTACTCGGCTAGTAGAGCTCCCTGAGTAGAGATAATTTTGCAAGGTTTTGAAGTTGTCCGCATCGACTATCACGTGCTTTCAACGATAAGGGTCATGATAGGGGGTTTAGGGTGAGTAGCACTTCTCGCTAGACCCTGAATTTTCTAGGAATTTAATCTTGAATAGAGGGGGAGTGAAAATCGGGGACCCTAAGAAGTTGTAAATTCGGATTTGTATTGAATCTCGGAGGTTAGTTCTCCTCGGCAGATATCCATGGCACTTGAATCTTCATCTCGGAGAATTTGGATTTTAGAACGAGGTTTCATTTCCTGCGTAGTTTGGTGCTTAGAAATTCATCAATAACACGATCGGTTTAAAAACATGGTTAAGATAACTCAACTTAAGTTTCAAGCGAATTTTGTTATTAGGTGTCTAACGGTTGAGAATGACGAAATATTTCACAAGAATAGTACTAAGAAAAGTGAATGTTAATCACTATTGGAGCTGATATTAAGAATATTTCTTTGGACTAAGTGGTTCTATGACATCGAATAGGTATAAAGTAATCAGTTATCAAAGACTTTAAGAAGTTGATAGAGGAATTCTAGAGTCCATAATGTCCTATGAAGTGCGGGCTAATAAGGAAGAAAGAAGTGACAAGTCTTCTATGTCATTGACCACATGACGTGCTTCTCGTCAATCCATTACCCCGGTCTGTTCTCCATTGCACAAGTCTTATTAGAGAATCTCCTACTATGTTGAGGAAGCTTTTTACGAATACAATGTTGGGTAGGAAGGAATTTTCAGATGTCGCCAAAAATAGTATAGCTAAAGTACACGCACAATGAGGTGAAGCGCCCTTCATTCAGCACGGGACCGGTTGAGTTTGAGAACCACATTGATGATCTTCAGAGTCTGATGGTCGTATCATTAAAATTCTGATAGGAGAGCAAAACAAAAGAGAAGAAAGGAAGAAAAGGGATAGTTACTACAACATCGTCCTTGGTAGCTCTTCAAGTGTCAAACGGTTTCGCCCTGTTATGAAAGTTTTAAATATAATCGTTGAGTATATACCGAATTTTGTGTTTAATCTTGCATTTATTGGTTCTTTAAGTGTTATACCTTGATATTAGTTTACATGACAAAGCCCACCAGAATTCAAGTGTACCTGTAAATTCACCATTACATGTGCACCTGTAATCGTCAATTTACCTTACATTATCATTCTAGTTATTCTATCATAAGTTCCAAGTTTTGTGTGATTAGGTCTTGGAGTTAAAATTCTCATTTGGTCATCATCTGCAATTAAGCACACTTAGATTCTAATTATGTTAACAAATCTTGCTAAGCTAACAATTGTGTCAAAGTACAGTTTCAACAAATCAAGCAATAAATGAGCATTCAGGTACATACTATTCTAGGGAGCAGATCAAACAAAAAGGCATCATGGTTACTATCTTATCACTACATTCTAACATGTATCATCTTACAAATGAGGCATATAAGCAAGTATCATCATTATAACAAGTATCATTATAGCAGTTGTCTCATGTAACAACACAAGTCGTATCAAGTGTATAGCTAACAGCAGTTGTTTCATATAGTGACAAAAGTCAGCTGTGCAATCAGATAAGTATATCTCCAAAATTTAAGTCCTGATATATATACACACCGTTGGTTTCTAACATTCTTAGTACTCAATGTTCAGTGGTCCTGTTAGTCATCTCCTAAAGGTTCCATACCTTCCTGTTTTATTCAGGTGCACCTATCATAGGTAATACCCTAATGTATCAAGGTTTCTTACAGGGTAGGGAATTCCTAATGGGATATAGATATAATCCTTAAGGTATACAGGTTAAAGATGGGAGTTCTTAAGGGAACCTATTCTTGCTACAAACTTTGGATCACTGGATCATGGAAACAACCTACTAGGTTGGTCCTATCTATGGTTACAGCTTAGGTATCACAAAGCAACCCACTTTTCTTCAACCTTGGTTAAACAAAGCTCAGAAGAGCATCTTACTAAGGCGGTCCTATGAGGTTCATATGGTTGTAGTTTAGGTCTCGTGAAGCAGACCTACTTCTCTACAACCTTTGGCTCTGATACCAATCTGTCACACCCCGGGCCTAGAGAGGCGGGACGTAACGATCAGTAAACAACAACCAAAATGCAGCGGAAACTAAATGGTTTATTACAAAGCGTCACATAATATTTACATTAAAATATTGGCTTGTATCAATTCACAAGGTGCCTCAATCTATAATCTATAGGTATCATGGTCAATCACCTTGTCAATATTTCTTGAGGCTTCAGTAACTAAGGCTACTAGGCACAACTTTGTCTTCAACCTCTACCCTCATATCTTGCTTCGTATTTGGGTAACTTCTATAGCTCAACTATTCTCCCTAGCTGTACCTAAAGACATGCTCAAAAAGATTTTGTGTCAACATAAAGTTGGTGAGTTCAAGCGCTTAAAGTAAAAAAACGAATGTACTTTACAAAATCCTCATTTGATAAAAAGGAAAGAATCATAGTTAAAAGCTTATGAAAAATCTCAGTTGATTTTAAAAGAATCATTTTTGTTTCAGTTATCGTGGGGTATCACAATCAACCCTGCACTCAGTCCCGGTTGGCCTCTTCGAAAGTTGTGTTTAACCGGTTAACCCCAAAAGGGGAGAACTGAGTCCCAAACCAGTGAACCCTACCTGCCCGGATAGTTCACCATAGTTTCTTAGCAAAACTGTCACATGCCACAAACGACCCCTCAGGATCTCAGTGGGGTACCTCCCTGTGGCGGGAGCCACTATGTGTGGGGGTTTCCCCAATAGATCTATCCACATAAAACAAGCGGTTCATGAAAGAATTAATGATCATGATGTAAGTATCAGCAGGTAACCATAAATCCCACATACAATCACCAAGTAAAGCACAATTTAAAATTCATAAATAACATAGCATGTTTCATCCCAAAGCAGTAGTAAAAATGGATCACTAGAACTCACCTGGTATCCTTATAAAAATTCTGAGCTCGGTAAAGAAAAGTGAAAGTCACCGACAAAAAAATCCTAATTAGAACAGATGAGATTCATGTTTAGAATTAGCACGATATTATTACATGCGTGCGGTAAGCTCTTTAGTTATCTTAAAGTTGGTGATTAGTATTCTTGTTGTATCTTAGCTTTTGTACAAGTATTTGTTGCCATGCACTAATTTGTGTATACTAGGTTAATTAATGTTCTTACTCGAGAAGTGATTCTTAGTATGATAATCGCAGCAATAATCGGTTGATATTAATAATGATAACTAGATAAAATGTATTTAAACGATTTGCACTTACGCCGTCAGTATTCATCATATCTGAAGTCTTGGTGAAATTTTATTATTAATTTTGATAATAATTATCTTAAATATTGATAATCATTAAATCATCAACAATGGTACTAATATTATCATTAGTATCTAGGTTAAGTACCTATAATTTGTACATATGAGGGAGGGTTATGCCACCACATTTACACATATATGTGCATGTGTACATATATACTTATATATTTATATATCATAGTTTCCAAATTATTAATAACTACATACATGTTCAAATATAAGTTATATTATTGTTAACATGTTATAGTTAATCCCACATTGTAATAATTTATATTATATCTTGATTGGTTTTTAATACTATTATTTGATACTTATGTCTCGTGTATGAGCTAACCATTTTAAAGCAAACAATTATATCTATTGGCATTCATTTTCATCTTTATAATTTAAGTATTTTATAATTAGAGCTCAAAGAATACGCATGTAACTTATAATTAAATTTCAAATGCGTAACGCGTGCGATTATACCTTCCACTTGATTCACGCTCGCTAACCCACTCGCATGGCTCTTGACCTTATCATGTTCTTGTTGTTGACTACCCCTTCGGCCTCTGTTGACCACGCTTGACCGACACACGACTCGCAATCTTACTGTCCTAACATAACAATTACCATAATCAATAGCAGCAACTACAGTCAATACCATCGATCAACATCAATGTGTCACTACCTAAACACTCTCACAAACATTAGATCGACAGCCATGGTCAACTATATCACCACGGCCAGCCAACGAACCGCCACCATGAACCTCGCCCTGCCTTTCCCTTGCAACCGGCATCACCATCGCTGCTGCCTAACACCACCGCAACCACCATTTTCCCAACAGATAACCACCACAGTCACAACCACTTTGACAGCCACCAACATCACCACCCCTGGCGCAGCTCTATCACCATCGACTACCACCACCAAACAGCATCATCACCATGACCAATAATAACTACAACCACAATCACAACCAACAACCATCACCACAACCGACAGCTAACACCATTTTCAATTTGTACCACCAGCCGACACCAACCACCGCCAGCCGTCACAACCACGACCAACACCACCCTCTTCGCCTTGACAGAACCAACTACTATAACCGTAGCTAACAACCACCACCACCTCGACCACAGCCATAATCATCACCGTCGCTACCACAACAGCAACATTCGAACCAAGATCCTAGCTGCTACCACTTTCAACCGGCCGTAACTTTCAAACCGCTGCGAGTTAGAGGGAGAGGCTACCACCATTGGAAAGATCTCGTCGAGAGGAAGAAGAGAATGGGTGGCACTCGTCGCCACTCGCCGCCAGCAGCCGGCTGCAGCGGCCGGAATATTTATTCTGGATAACGTATCACTCACCAATTTAATATGTTATGACATTAAACAATGATTAGATGAATATTTACGGAGCTACGAGGCTCGGTTGTCATAACGGACGTCATTAATGACGGTGAAAACTGGTATTCGCGTTCCGCTACGTATTTCCATTGCTTATGCGGTTTGATGAAAAATATTTTAGCAAGCATTATTTATGATATTATTTAAGATTCAAAATTAATTAGATTGGATGACAAACCATTATAAGAATTCTGATTGGATGACAAACCATTATAAAGATTTCTGATGGATTCAAAACTGCCGGATTTACCCGGTATAGGTTCTGACTCTGTTTTAGTTTGAATCTTTCAATAGTTATTTCAATCACATAATAATTCATGTTTCATGGTTTCTTATTTTATTTATTAGTTCGTAAACGTGCATTTGGGCCTTAAAGGGCCTTGTTTATAAGTTCGGGCCCTTATTGGACTTATTGGGCCCAAAAGGCTAGTTTCATTTTGCAAGATTTCTTTGGTAAGCCCAAATCAATCCGGACCTTTATTGGGTCCTATAATACATTAAGTTTTCTATTGGCTAGATTTCAGAGGTGGTTACAATAGTAGGTCCCTAATTAAAGTGGCCAGTGTGATTAGCCACTTACTTTACTCTGCACACCCAAGCAATTTCCCTATCCTGACTACATCGGTATCTAAATCTATTATAGCAACGTAATCAAATAGCACACGCACGAACTTCAATTAACTTCAAGAAAAGATATACCTGATGGCAGGTTAGCTACTCGGGCTGGCATCCCTTTCCTTTAGTCCCATTCTCAGTTTAAGATTAGGTTTTTGAACTTATTTACTCATTCACTTAAACTTTGGCTCTGATACAAACTTGTAAGACCCCGTTTCGGGCATCTCACAGTTGTCTTTTATAGACTTAAATATGCATAATATAAGACAATTCTTAAAACAATACAGCAGAAATCATTACAAAAACCTTTCATTTTATGTATAATTACTGTTCTTATACAATACAGCATCATTAAACTACAAAAGACACATTCTTTGGTTGCAATACAAAACCACAATAATAATCATGTGTTAATGGATGTCAGTCTTGCCCTCTAAGTAGATCCTTGCGTGCCATCCTTAGCATCATTACCTGCCAACTAAAATGCATAAAAGTCAGCGTTGCTGAGTGAGTTCTAGTTTTAGTATATAAAAAATACCTTACACATTTCATACATAAAATACTTTTCATATAAAGACTTTCTTTACTTCACACTGTTTATTGTTATCGCACATTTTCGTCGTTTCATACTTAACATTTCATTCGTTATCGCTCGTTTCGTTCTTATCATTCATACTTCATTACTTGCTCGTTTTGGACTTTATCATTCATGATTCATTACTTTGCTCATTTCATACTTTACCATTCATAATTCATTACTTTGCTCGGTTCGTACTGAGTTCGATCCTGTCAGGCTTTCCCCTATCGTGGTCTGAAACCACATTCCCAGCATAAAGCTCCATTACTAATTGGGCACGAAGCCTGGCCCGAAGCACCCATTCTAGGCACAAGCCAGTTTCTAAACCGACACAAAATCGTATCATATTCTTGCCACAATGCCTGGGTCGAATGACAGGGATCTCGTTTGTAATATGGGTTCAGTCACCAAGACTGATCTCCTGTGTGTGAACCCACACGGGTTAATCGCACGTTTTAAAGCACACAGCTAACAATCACAGAGTTGTGATCCTCCTTTAAATCTACTTACAAGCCTTTTCTTTCTTTCGTACGTTTCACTTTTCTTTGTATCTTTCACTTCATTACGTTATATTCTACATTCATTCACACATCATCATACTACGTAAAGTAATAACATAATACTTAACTATATTATATTATAATATAAGTACGTTTGGAAAACCAATAAAAGGTAACATCTCATGCATTTATGCATACAAACTATTATCATCATATAACAGTCCATGGTTAAACTAGGATAAACCCTAAAATTCTATTCCTTAAAATTTCAGAAAATTTCTAAGTGTTGGGGCTGAGCACTATGCAGACGCATGAGCCTGCTTAGGCGCATCAGCACTATTTGAGCACATGGCACTTCACTTAACTGTTGTTTCACTTTGGCGCATGACTATTCAGGCGTATTAGTACTATTCGGGCGTATGAACCAACACTTGAATATATCTAAGGCAATTTCATACGCATGGGGTACTGTGTGGGCGTATGAGCCTATACTTAGTATTTCTAAGGCAATTTGTTAGGCGCATGAGCCTGTTTGGCGCATCACCCTACTAAAAAACTTTTTTAAGGCAAATACTAGGCGCATAGTCCCGTTTGTGCGCATGGGCACCTACTTACATGTTCTAAGTTGTTTTCCAGTCCCAAACATCACTATAACCTATTCTGAAAACGTTACACCCATTCTAACCTCAAAACAGCACGTACAACCATAAAATTTCAATATATAAGCATAAACATACAGGTGTACATACATAACTAATATAAACAATTTTTAATATATTTCAGCCCCAAAAAGAGTTAAACATGTAAAAAGTCGGGGTCTAGAACTCACCTTAGCTGTTTCCCATCTTAAACTCTTCCACTTGAACGTTTTAGATGATTCTAACACCTAAACATGTCCAATAACACACCCAAAACACATACATACTCATAAGAACAAAAAATCTCGGTTTCTTAGTCAACCACAAAACAAAACCGAGCTAATTCTAAAAAATTTATTACCTAGGCCAAGATCAGCAACTTTCTCCTCTAGGAACCGAAGGTTTCTGCTTCTTCTTCTTTCTTTCTTTTTGGTCGACAAAACAGCAAGAGAGCGGTGTTATGGCTGCCATGCTTAAAGTAATAATAAAATAATAGAGTTTGTCCTTTTTACACTCTAGTCCCTCCACTTTGGTTTTTTCCTTTTCTTTCTAATTACTTTTATTTTTCCTTTCCCCCTTTCTTTTCTTTTCTTATTATTTTTCTTTTCTTATTATTTTTCTTTTCTTTTATTAACTAGAAATTTCGGGTGTTACATGTGAGGTGTCGGGAACGGTGCCTTACATTATAGTTTTGATGATTGATATTATTCATGAACTGTTAATGTCATATTGTTTATTGTTTTTATACATTTATGAAATTTATCTTATGGTTATGATTTAAAGAGTTTATGTAATATAACTTGTTTTTATTTATAATTATTATGATGCATATTTTATAAAGTTAGAAATGAGTTCTTTTAAGTGATGGTATTATATTTTATCTTATCTAATATGCGTCTTATTATAATAGTGATTACCAAACAAGATTGAACACATAATATCCTTCATGTAGTTTTGTATTTTTGAATTACTTTGACTAAAATATCCCTAATGTAGAAAACACAATGAAAAAAAATAGTGGTGTTAATTAAGTGTACTAAATAGATTCAAATGGCAATTATAGTTCGACGTTTAGATGCAAATGATAAAAATTTAAACTTTTGGACTCAATGACAATTTTTATGAAACATTAAGTATTACAAACGCATTTAAATTTTAATACAATAAAACATTGATATACATGTGTTACTAATTACAATACTTTAATTAAATCGATTTGGAGTGAATACTTGATTGCTATGTATCGAGATTTGGTAAATTAAATCTTATATTTGTTGTGTTACACGGATTTCTAAGCAAGAAGATTGTTTTTCATGTTTATAGTCAGACTTAATTACACGGATGGTAACTGTGGTATTCCCTTATTGCACTTTTTATCTTGAACTTTTAAAAATACAAGGTTGGTCCAACATTTAGCACAAATATAACACGAATGGTTCGTAAGTTGGATGGACGCTAACTTTGACTCTTAAGTGAGTGTAAAATGAAATAAATACCCGCTTAATAAATTAAAACCCTAAAACTAATAATAGAAATAAAAATAGAATAATATATTAATAGCCCCACAGGGACTATTCGGGTTATGTTTGTGCTAAATGTTGGACCAACCTTGTAATTTTTGAAAGTTAGGGATCAAAAGTGAAATCAAGACATACCATAGGGACCATCCAAGTAATTAAGTCTTATAGTCATAGACTGGTTTTGAATACTAGGTATTTTACTCTTCTCTCTAGTCTCTTTATTAAGGAGTGTAGACGTTGGGTAATTGAAAACTCGAACTCACGAATCGCAGAGTTGGGTCAATCCTTGCTAAAAGAAATCAGGTACACATGTCAGTCGTCCAGAGCATAATAATTTTCAACAATTCAAGTCGTTGTAACATCTCCATTGCATGAGGCATGGGGACAGCCTGTGAAACAAACTTTCTGGGAACACTCTCATCACCATGCATGAGTGCATGACAGTCATCTATACATTATTAAGCACTATAAATATGAGGCAATAATGAATGAACTCCCCATACACAAATACTCTCCTTTGCTCTCTCTTTCCATAACCTCTCTCTAAAATCAATATTTATTCTCACGATCGAGTATTGTTACAAGATGTTTTCTCTTCATGTGATGCCTTAGTCGGTGTTGTTTGAGTGTGTGTAGGTGAAGAACCAAAAGATCTGGTCTAGTAAATCAGAGTTGTTTTTTATGTTTGTAGTCATGATTCGGTGAATTCTAGGTCTTTTACGTCTCCTCCTTAGCCTTCTTGGAGAGGTGCTTTTTTTCCCACAATCTTTTGAAAAGATTCATAGCCTTTATTACCTTTATTTTTTAGGCTCCTTATGCTTATGGTATCTTCACTTCTAAGGTCTCCCATGACCGTCTTACATAGACGACTTGATTCATGCATGTATTTTAATCGTTTCAATTTCGTTTAGTTATTTTTTTCCACTTTGTGTTGCCAAATAACGATCCATCCACATAGGGAGATACAACGATGTTACAGAAAGTATCAATTTACTGTGTTCGTTGAAGAATTTAATTCGTTAGTGTGACTGGTGAACGATTTCTTAACAAAGAGTAGTTGAAATGGGTTGACGAAATTTGCATGAAGGGGATGAAATGAGGGTTTTAAGGGTTATAAGATAAGCTTGCAAGTCAAGTAGGAAAACCAAAAATGTCTCCATCAATTGCAACCTAAGTGCATACTTATAATTTCTTAATGAACGAACACGATCAAGACCTTGTTCGTGTTCGTTCAGTTCGTTTGTAGCCTTAGCGTCATACAAACTCCATCGTCAATTGTTGAGTTTCATTGGTGTAAGAATAAGAAAAACAAAAGAAAAAATTGACTATGTTAACCACTCAAGGTTGAATCATCGATTCGATGGTTGTTTTTATCTGGTCCAACAAACCTGAAATCAACCCCAAAACCACTTCCTGAAGTTACTCCACATGCTATAACACGTGATGTACTTAGCTTTTATTAAGATAATTCCTGTTACTAATAAATGTTAAATTTTCATTAATTTTATGAATAGTAAAGTACAAGTGCTTGAAGCACACAAAATATAAATATGATTGAATTATATTTCTTTTTTTTTCTCACATATTTACTATACATTTACTTTTTTTATGATATTCCCAAAAACAAATTATTCTTAAACATATATTTTATTTCTCTTATGCCTTTTAAATTATAATATTTTCTTGAAATTCAAATATATCATTACGATATGGTTATGCTATCCACATTATAGAATAAATTTTATTCAAAACGTAGTGAGGTCAAAACAAAATTTAATTTTTTTGTTATCGTGTTATTTAACGCTCATTATTACAACAACATGTTCGATCCGAGGAAACGGCCTCCCCACAAAATGTGGGGGAAAGACCGCGTACATCTTCCTTAAATGGGACGGACCCTCCCTGGACCCTGCTGTTGAAAATAAAATAATATTCATTCTTTTTCATTTCCATTTCTTTATTTAGTTTGTTATAAAATTAGTTAGTGTTCTCTAATGGGTTTGTTATTTCTGTTTGGGTTGTTAATGCTGGGCCCATCTTGGAGCTGGGCTTTTGTTCGAGGGAGCTGGATCCGCTTGTGGGCTGAGGAGCTTATAAGGAGTTTATGTCAGGATGATATTCAGAAGTTCAATCAGTTGCACACTTCCCAAACTCTCTTCTCTCGAAGTTTCTCCAAAAGTTCTTCGATTCATCTGATTAGGGTTTCGACTCATCGTCGAACCCCAAATAGTTTTGTTGTTGTATTTCGTTTCACTTGTATCAATCAGTGTAGTCTTGGTTGTTAGATTCATTAAAGTTGTTTTTGTTCGAGGATTGTTTCTGATTGTACAAGTTCATTTTTCAAACTTTGTATTGATTCTGGAAGTGATTAAATGAGTTCTTCATGTTTTGACATGGTATCAGAGCCCCTGAGGCTCTGATGAGACCATCGTCCGTTCGATTCTGGTGTTTCTTCCGCTCGTCTGTCAGTATTCAAGATCTAGGGTTTTCGCAAACAAAAAAACCCTAGACTCAGTTCGTGGAAATATTCAGTATATCCAGCTGTTACCTGGTGAAGTCCGGTGATACCTGCTTGGTTGGCTCTCTTTCACAAGTCTTGTAACCCTAAGTGAAGGTTACAGACTTGAATAAAGGCGAACCCTAACTTGGGTCATCCCCTCGGTGAGATCTTTCCTTTTCGGTCTATTGTTCTTTTTCTTTACCTAGTTCTAGGCTCTGTTTGGCTGGGTTAGGAGTACCAGCATCTGGCTATTAGTGATATTGGTTATCTTGACTGTTCTTGTTGCTCTTAAAGAGCTCTGTGCGCTTGCTTGTGTGAATTGCATATTATCTTTGGGATTAAATGGCTGAGTCCATTACTCCTATTACTCCAGTTGTTGACACCACTGTTGTTGTCCCTGAGACCTTGGTCAGTAAGTTGGATGCCAGTGACCCCTTATACCTACACCTTAGCGATTCAAGTAATCTAAATATAATCACGAGCAAACTTAAAAGGTTGTTATATGGGTTGAAACAAGCTCCACGGATGGGAATGAAAAGCTTGTTGGGGTTCTGTGTGATTTGGGTTTTGTGCAAAGCAAGTGTGATTATTCGTTGTTTGTAAAAGCTCTAATTCTGTGTTTGTAGCTTTACTTGTGTATGTGGACGATATAGTAGTGACTGGCAATAGTATAGATGAAATTAATCATGTCAAGGTGCTTTTGCAGTTAAAGTTTCTTATAAAGATCTTGGACTGTTAAAATACTTTTGGGATAGAGGTTCTCCGGTCTAAAACTTGGGTCTGTCTATCACAACGAAAGTATTGCATTGATTTGTTGCAAGAGTTTGGTTTAACAGGATGTAAACCTGTTGCCACTTCTATAGATCAACATTATGCTGTTGTCAATTTTTGTCAGAAAAATACTTCTATAGTTGATAATGTTACTGACTTTCAGAAATTAATTAGGAAGTTGATTTATCTATCCCACACTCGTCCTGATATATCATATTCAGTTCAGTATCTTAGTCAGTTTATGCATAAGCCTACAAAGGCTCATTTACAGTTGGCTTTGAGGCTACTTCGGTACCTTAAAAATGCTCCTGGGAAGGGGTTGTTCTTTAGTAAAGGTCAACATTTTAATCTTACTGCCTATGCTGATTCTGATTAGGGAAAATGTCTCCAGTCCAGGCGGTCTGTTACTGGTTATTGTGTTACTTTGGGGAACTCTCTTGTCTCTTGGAAAAGCAAGAAACAAGGGACTGTTTCTCGTTCTTCTGCTGAGGCAGAATATTGAGCAATGTGTGCCGCCACCTGTGAGCTTTTGTGGATACAAAATGTTCTCAGGGAGTTGCTGGTACCTGTTGCTCTTCCCATTTCGTTGTATTGTGGATACAAAATGTTCTCAAGGAGTTTATGTCAGGATGATATTCAGAAGTTCAATCAGTTGCACACTTCCCAAACTCTCTTCTCTCGAAGTTTCTCCAAAAGTTCTTCGATTCATCTGATTAGGGTTTCGACTCATCGTCGAACCCCAAATAGTTCTGTTGTTTGTATTTCGTTTCACTTGTATCAATCAGTGTAGTCTTGGTTGTTAGATTCATTAAAGTTGTTTTTGTTCGAGGATTGTTTCTGATTGTACAAGTTCATTTTTCAAACTTGTACTGATTCTGGAAGTGATTAAATGAGTTCTTCATGTTTTGACACCTGCGAAAACGCGAGAGCTCTTTGCAGCACCAGGTACGCTTTTTTATTACAACAACATAATGTTTTTCTAAATTTTACATATACCGTTATGACTTTGATCTATGTTTTGTTAATAAAAAAACAGACTTGCCAATCAACACGGCTACACGCTGTCAATCAATTAGCTTAAGATTAATTA
Organism: Flaveria linearis; assembly: GCA_024085815.1. Classification (NCBI taxonomy): domain Eukaryota; kingdom Viridiplantae; phylum Streptophyta; class Magnoliopsida; order Asterales; family Asteraceae; genus Flaveria; species Flaveria linearis. Next base: position 28,950 of record JABSNV010001133.1, on the reverse strand, counting down.
ATATATGATTCTGCAATTTATTTCAATTCAAATTCTTTTTTTAACCTTATCAAGATTTGTATGTTTGTTATTTAAAACTAATTTTGCAGGGAAAGTTAAAGAATACATTTTAACAAACACTACTGTAAATTTCCCATCAGGAGCTATTTGTATAGACGATCAAATAATAAATAACTACAAGGGTTACAAACAGCGAATATTCAATTGAATTTAAGATACACGGTGGTGCAGTATGTGAAAGAAAGTAAGAAAGTAAGAAAGTGAGAAACATAAGTACTTCTCTCTAATGAGATCCACTCGCAAGCAATAGGTGTTAGCTAAAATCAGCAAATGTGAAAACAGAGCTTGAAGTCAAGTAATGAAAAGGGGATGAACCTTTAGTGGTTAGAGACAACAAAAATTGTGTGCGATTGTGACAAGAATAACCCAACGAAAAAGATGTATAATATCTATATGCATATTTATTTACTATAACTTAAATTGAAAGATAGTTGGTTTTATAACTTAGTTAGAGCTAATGTATCAAACGAGTGGAATAAATAAAATATACCAAAACTATTAGTTATATAAATATTTTATTTCTAAATGCTATTAGCTATTGCTGAAATAAAAAATATAATGAATATTTCAAATTTATAACAAATAATAAAATTAAAAATTATTATTCTATATGTAAAGATAAAATATGTCTAACATCATATAATTTAGTATGTATTAATAAATTAGTAAAATAAGAATATTTATATTTTAGATGTTTAATAGTTTAGTTACTTATTTAAAACAATTATCATTTAATATGAGAGAGACAACAAATACAAATATATATATATATATATGCTAGCTTTAGTAAACCCGTGTATTACACGGGTAGAATAAATAAGATATACTATAATAAAATTTATTAATTATAAAATGATATTCTAAAATATGATATGACTGAAATTACATATGAGAAATGACTATAAGTAATAAAACAATGACATCAATTTTTAAATTTTGTTTTTAACTTTTTCTAAAAAAAATAAATATTTTATTCTAAAACAAACTGTATAAAAATATCATTTTCAAAAATTTCTTTATTACAACTTCCAAATTTAATTATTTTTGGTTTTAAAAAATTGTCTTTTTAAAGATACCAATTTTAAAATATTCGTATTTTTAAAAAGAGTTTATGCTTTATAAAAACTTGTTATTTTATAAAAATTATTTATTTATAAATAACATCAATAAATAGATATCTTTCTTAACTTATTAAATCTAAAAGTGTTAAATAATATAATTTGTATTTAAGGTAAGTATTTAATAGGAGAGAGAGTCGAAAAAAATTTGATAAGCATGATTGTGATGTTGACACGTGTCATCTCAAAATATCTTTTAATTAGAGTAGGAATATATATATATCTATATATATATATATATACTAGCCTAACGTCCCGTGTGTTACACGGATTGAAAAAACTAAAATAACGAATATTTACAATTAGAAATTAAGAACTAATATTAATAATCTTCTAAATATAAGAAATAATATATAAGAATGATATATAAGGTTGCGAAATTTAAGGGATGTAAAATTTTTATTAAACAACTTTTCACTATATGAATGACACGTGACAATAACTTCTTGAGAGTGTGCCATATGATAACTTCTTAAAAGCCAATAATTTCTTAAAACATAAAATTGATAAAATGTTATAACAAAGTTAGCTGCAAATGTGAAGAAACATGTCAAGTTAAGTTGTATTGTTATTGTATATAAATTAAATTATGAAAAACTAATCTCTTAACATTATGTTTAAAAATTTAGATTCTGTTTACCATAATTTTGATTTAAAATCATTGTACATATATTACAAAATGGCTTTTATTTTCTCAAAATAAATTATGAGGAATACAAATAATGGTCTCCATTTTAACAATTATTTGAATATAAAATAAAATGATATTAATTCAAACTTTAGAAACTTTTTATTTTAGGAAACAAATTAAGAGAAATTTTTGGAGTTTAAATGAGTGTTTAATATGATGACAAGTGGAAATATTTGTTTAAGAATTGACATGTGTCAAACGGTGTTTAATATGATGACAAGTGACAAAACCTTTTTCTTTTATTATATATAAAGATATATATTATATACATATATATTTATTTATTTATATATATGTATGTATGTATGTATATGTTTGGTTTAACATATTTTAGCAAAAAAGAAAAGTTCAATTTATTATTTTTATAATTTTTGTATTTATTATTAAAGAGAGACGGAAAAATTATTTTTAAATATGCTAGAGTGATAGACATTTAATATGCTAAAATGATAACACTATTCACATTCAAGTTATATATTATAAGAAGCAAAATTAAACAAAATCTTAATCTTTTGGATGACTCAATGGTAAAACCTCTATCTACTAACCACAAGGTTGGAGTTTCGGGAACTCCATTTTCTTTTTCTCTTCTCATTTGGATTGCAACTATGTGGGCTACAACTGTTTTATTTGGATTAATTTTTTTAATAAATAGCACGTGTTAATAAAAAATGTAAGTTAAATACTAACTATTTTACTATTTAACTACATATATTGTTTTCTATGTTCAATCTCAAATATTTCTTTTATGTATTTGAGCATGTTAACATTAGCGTTGCAAAGCGTGTACGAACAAAAAATGAATAAATACCGATAGAAAAATATCCCTACCGGTATATAATTGTATTCTATCTACTTTTTGATATTCAGAATATGTTCTTTTATGTATCTAACCACGTTAGTGTTACATTCACAACGCGCATTATGAAATTTGCAAACTCGTCGCAACGCGTAGACTTAATTTCTAGTTATTAATAAATAATATAGTTTTAGATTTTTACAATTTAATCATAAAACTTTTTTTTATATTACAACTTGGCCACAAAAGCTTTTCCTGTAAACCTTTATACAAAAAAAGTATATTATTACATCCTACATTCTATTTAAGTGTTTTTTTTAATTAATTTACTTTGTTATCTCAAAATTTATGAAAACTAGGTTTTCTAACCGGCGTGTTCCGCGAGAAATTTCACAATGATCTCAAATATCAAAACGCGAATGCAACAACACGTTGTGGTGACATTGTACGTGACATGATAACGTATAAAATAAAAATCGACCTGACTTGTCTTTGACTAACGTAAAACCATAGAGTAACTCGAAATTTACTGTTGAACGAAATGTGTTATACTTTACCTAACTATTTTTCAAACAAAATTATGTTGAAAGGTAGTCCAATTCAAACGTACATAAAAAACATGTGCAGTTGCGCCGTATGTGGCATGATAAAGTATAGACTAAAATCGCCCCGAATCGTTTTTGAACTAAATTTACGTTGAAACATAGATTAACTCAGATTTATACTTCAAATAAAAACGTTAACATATAACCCGACTCATTTCAGAACAGAATTTACGTCAAAACGTAGGCAAACCGTCAAAACCTATATCATCTTAAACGTATATATAAATATGTACGGTAACGTTTTATACCCAACTCGTACCGGTACGTAACCCGGAATTTTAAAAATTCTAAAGTTAACTATTCTAATAAACAATTATATATGTTATTATCATTTAAATATTATTATTATTATTTTAATATTATTACTGTAGAATCCTTTACCAATTATTATATATATTAAAGATATAAACTTTAGCTACAGTACTACAGTAGCTCCTCCACCTCCCCCGAAGCGCTCCTCCACCGACGGCGCTCCTCCACCGCCGGGCCTCCTCCACCGCCGGGCCTCCTCCACCGCCGGCCCTTCTCCACCGTCGTCATCCGCCGTCTCCACCGCCGCCGCCTCCACCGTATCAACATCTTCCATCTTCATCATCGCCAGATCCATCATCGTCGCACAACCACCAGATCCACATCATCGATTCCCAAATCCATACACTACACCACCGTCGATCTTCAACTTCCTCCGCCGTCTACGGCGGTACGTTTTCAATTCATGATCTACACTCTCCATTAACAGTTAATCATCATCATCATCACCACCACCAACAATTCTAATGTTTTTGCCCTAAGTTGTTCATTTGCAGACGGAACGAGTAACGGACGTCGATCCATCGATCGATCGATCGATTCGGTGTGTTTAACTGATCTGCTTATCTTCTGGTATGGTTTTTGGTGTTGAAGTTGATTACGATTTCTGTCGTTTTGGTTTTGTATAGTTGTGAAATTGTAGTTAGGGTGTGTTGATTGAAGTTGATTCGTGTGGAATGATGTTAGGTTTGTTCTGTAGGGTGATGTTTTTGTTTGATTTTGTGGTTTGGGTGGTGTTTTGGTTCGGATCTGAACGTGTTCCGGCGAATTCGACTCCCCCGAACTGGGCGTTGTTGCTGGAGTTTGTTTTTTGGAGCCGATTTCAGGTTTGTTGTTCTTCTTTGGTAATGATTTTGCATCAGTTGGTCCCCAGTTTTGATTTTGTGGTTGGATTTGTTTTAAAAAGCCTTGATTTTGTCCTGCACACAACCTGTTTGACAAAATGCCAAATATGGTTGGCTTTTCTAGCTGATAAAAAAAAGATGTCTGTCATTTGTTGGGGTTGAAGTTAGTGTATTAGTGCTAAACCACGTACATGGTCCAGTGGTCCTGCTTTAAATTTTCATTCCTACCTTGCAGATAAGGTTACCACATATTTAAGAATCTAATGTTGTTCCATTTTAATGAAAACATGCCTGGAACCTTTCTACGATTTAGTAATTGATTAACAGATGCATAATGGTCCTTTATGGTTTTCTTCTTGATGCTATTGGTTTTAGTTGGTATCCTTACGTATCAATGGCGCGGACCAAAGTTTGATAAGTGAAAGTTTATGTAGAGAAGGTATGTAAGATATGATAGAAGTGTTGGTTATAGAACTCAAATAAAACTTCGTAGGTAAGAGAATCAGAGAGCATAAGGTTTTCCTTCTAGAAGTCAAATATTCATTCTTTATCACGAGTTGAAACAAATGAAAAAGCAGAAGCTACATTTTATTGCCTATATGCTCACTTTATACGTGACTTATTCTCCATTACTCTTATCTTTATTTTCTGTAATATTGTGTTACTTATTGAATGTGTTGTTACTTTCGATGGTGTTCGGTTGGAATATTAGCTATTGAATTGTCAAATTAGATGTAAAATGAGGCCACTTACATACAAGAGGGGCTTAGCCGAGTGCTTCTACCTTATGGAGATCAATATATAGAAGGTTTATTAGTTCATTATCTCCGCTAATATGTCGACCAACTGGAGCAGCGACTAATTTCCATGGTTAAGAGTAAATAAGGATACAGGTATCTTATGTTTGAAGTTGTAATCAATAAAAGAGAGTATGTAAGAACTAATTTGGATTCATCATGAACATTGACCTAACATGATTATTTGCCGTGTGGATATCTTAACCGTTTCTTTAGTTAAAGCTTTATAGTTGTGTACGTATGAACGGACGACGCCAAAGATGAGATAGGTGATGATTATCAATATTTTTAGATGTTGATAATGTTGGCGTGGATTGTTTCACAACAGGAGGGTTTCATTTTCCGTTAGGGTTGAGTTTGGAGCATGGGAAAGGGGGGTTTCTGAAGATGGATGATGCTTCTGGAAGGGTAAACGGTTTCGAGACGACGTCGTTGATAGTCGAGTTTCTGCTACGGTAAGTTTGTTATATGCATATGGTTTTTAACTTTTTTTGATTTTGAGATGGTGAAAATTCTATTTGGTAATCTGTTGGTGTCAATTTGTTTGAAAATTTTAATTGATTAGTTGCTTCCTCTGCCATTCATGTAGAATCATATATATGATGAAGTTGTCTTTTTACATATGGGAATATATGCATGTTGATTCGCTAGGTTTTGTTGGTTTATGTGAGGTTTTCGTTGATTAAATGATTTGTTACATTGCAAACAATGAAAAGCAGGGGATGGGATTCATTTTGGCTTTTTGTTATGGGTTTATATTCTAGATGTTTGACGTGTAATTTGACTTCATGATATATAGATACATACACACATATATACATATATTATGCACTCTTTCTGTTTATATAGTTGCAGTGTCCTATTTATTTTCCCTAATTTAAAAGAAATATATATTTTTTGTATTTTTGTGCAGACAGATAGAGCTGCCATGCTTGATGAAATTGTGGACTATGTGAAATTCTTGAGGCTTCAAGTAAAGGTTAGAATAATAAACAGCCTCTGTCTAAAATGGTTGGTTTTTAGGTGCTTTGTATAAGATCCTTATCCGTTTTCCCATATGCTTTCATGGAACTCATATATCTCCTAAACAAATCTAGGCAAAAGCTGTGTGTGTGTATGATTTGCCACAAAATCGACAATTATATTCCAAATCAATTTGAATTAGTAGTGGATTAGGTATTCGTACTTTTAATTTATCCTAAAAACCATAAAATGATGTACTATTACCTATTTCAAAAAAAGGGAAGAAGAAGAAGTTATGTTTGTAGGAATCTTTGTATATACGTTCCTTCTGTTGTGTGTTGAGGATGCTTTTGGTTCATAGTCTCATCACTTTTTTTTGCATGTTTTATTTTGTTCTTTCTGTATGTTAAAAAGAAGGTGATCCATTTGTGTATACTAATTATTACATGCGTGTGTGCAAGCACAATGAATAATTATTAATGGGTTTGATAAATTTCAATCATACCTTAATAAATATCATGATTAGCTCCAATGTGCAATATCTCAATTATGCTAAAAAGAAGATTTTGAAACATGAAATCACTTTTTCAAGTTCAATGTTTCACATCATAGTGATGGTCCCTCATATGATTACTATTGAATGTGGTTTCTGATGACTTGTATTGTTAAAGATCATCATTACTAAAATAATTACTTGTATCATACTCTTCAACTGATATTTTGCTACATGTGTATCCTTATATATTATTTACCTTTTTGTACGTGAAGGTATTGAGCATGAGTAGATTGGGCGGAGCAAGCGCTGTAGCGCAACTTGTCACTGATATCCCTATATCCTCTGTTGAGGTAACATTGATTTTGATCTTAATGTAGGTGAAAAAATGGCGGGTCAGACAAGTTAGGTAACTGGTCAAAACAAGTTGGGTCGACCTGCATTTGTTCAATTTTATAAACGACTAATATACTAAATATGACTACAAGGAACAATTATCTGAATGATGAATCCATTTTTGGCAAAACGGGCTGGTGACACAAGTTGTGTAACAGGTCAAAATAAGTTGGCTGACCCACCAACAATTCTTTTTTGTACACTTCTTCCAATTTTGTGAAAGAATAATATATTAGATATGATTATAGAAACTATTATTAGAACAATAATCCAATTCTTATTTTTGAACCAAAGTTTTATATAGGTGACAGAATGGTTGGGTCAGAAAGGTTAAAAAACAGATCAAAACGGGTTCAGAGCGTTGCTAAAAGAGCCCCGCGGCAACGCGCGGGAATACAATCCTAGTTAATATATAAATATATATAATTATCATTCAACCCCTAAACTTCAATAAAATATTTTTTGTTTTGAACTAACCCTAGAATTTTCATTTTCTAAAATTTAACAACAAAATTTATGTTGTTTTTTTTAACGAATCCCTGGATGTTGCTTATTTTATTTTTATTTGAGTTTCAATCTGCTATAAAATGCAAGTAGTTCCATTACTAACTAACTTTCCTACCTCTGGTCTTAATAATGTTACTAAACAGTTCCTAAACTTTACAAAGTCTTTTTTATCTTTTTATCTTTTTTTCTTTTTTCTTTGTATTCTTAACGAATACGCACTACAGTATCTTTCAAACCCTTACATCTTACTTAATTTTATATATGTTTTCAACCAGATGTGGAGTGCGGATAAAGCCCACTAGTTTAATTACATAAATCGTTATAAGTTTCGTAAATCTAAAAAACTTGATGTTGCAAGCAATGAGTTTTAAATAATTATAACAACATAAGGCAAAGATTTCATAAATACATAGGCACAAACTTGCATTAAATCATAAGCATAGATAAACATTTATACGTTATATTTTATATATTTCATGTAACAACATAAAATATCTATTATCTATGTACTCATTTCGTATCATCATTTTACTTATTGACATGTAGACATATCTACCGATTTATGTACGTTGAAACAAAGCTTAAATGCGTAATCTTTTGGGGTCATTTCTATTTATTTAAGTATTTCATAATTACTATATGACTGGTAGGGATATGTCTAATGTTGTTTTACATATCCTTGTTGACTTTTGAGAATGCTTACTAAAGCATATATGAATGGTATTGATATGTCGAAAGTTGTTTTACATATCCTTGTTACCAATCTGGAAGACGTATAACTCGGATTAGTTAGCTGAGCTATTCATGAAAGAAATAGTTGCTCGTCATGGTATGCATGTGCCGATCGTCTATAACAAGTACAATGGTTTACATCTTAGTTTTGGAATAAATTCAGTGATGCGATGTGTACAAGACTGCATATGACTACAATTTACTATCTGCAGACGGTTGGTCAATATGAAAGAACCATTCAGAGTTTAGAGGACATGCTTCCAGGATGTATTATAAATTCGATGGGAGCACGTATATCATGCTAGTATCGATACGCTTCCATATGAGATGCTTTACGATAGAAGATGTAGAACCCTTCTATGTTCGGGTGAAATTGGACAGAGGGAATTGAAAAGCTTAGAAGTTATAAACGGTATGAATGAGAAGCAACAAAGAATCAAAGCTTACATGAAACTTCCAAAAATAAGCAAAGTCGTATGTAGAGAAACTACAAACCGATAGAGTTTAATGTTGGAGATAAAATGATGCTAATGATTTCGCTTTGCAAAGAAACCATATGATTCTTGAAACGAGGGTAACTAAGTTAAAGATTTATTAGGACGTTCGAAATGGTAGCCCGCGTGGGTGAAGTGACATACATATTAGAGTTACTAGATGAGTTAAGTGGATTCACTCTACTTTTCATTTATTGTATCTGCATCAGTGTTTGGCAGACGATGATGCTCATGCATCGTTTAAGGATGCAGCAAATAGATAACAAATCAAATTATGTGGAATGGCCAGTGGCTGTTATCAACAACAAAGAAAAACGATTAAGGAATAAAGTAGTTCGACTTATCAAGGTACAATGGAAGCATAGAAAGGCTCAGAATCCTTGGAATCTGAGGATAAATTAGACAGCTTTATCTACAATAGTTTGACGCATAGCAGGTTTCGAGGACGAACCTTAATAGAGGGAATAAACTTGTAACACCTTGAAAATAAAATAAGACATGGTTGTTTTACAGGTGCTAGAGTTGCCAAAGAAGTAAAGTTTTGCCTTAAAATTCCCCTATTTACAACAAAGGGCCGCCCCTTCCTTCCCTTGCCCTGCAAGTTTAGCCAAAAGGGTGGCTAGAGAGAGAGAGACAGAGAGAGAGGGGTAGAGATAGAAGGAGAGAGAGTTGGCTATAGAGAGAAGGTTAAAGGAAATCATTAAGGTATGTGATTTCTTTGTTTTGGAGCTTGAGTCTCGTCTGATCTATGATCCAAGATGATGTATGCATTGTATAGATTGATAAAGTTTGCATCTTTGTATTTTAAAGGTGTTTTACTCGAGAGTATGTTTAATAAAAGAAATTTAATAAAGTAAGAATGAAATATCAAACTTAAATTATTGCTAAAATATGATAAAGAAAGATAGTTAAAGATAAAGTTTGTGTGTTAAAGTATTTTGTTAATGTAAACTAGAATTCATCCAACACGCTAACTTTTATATGCATATTACTTTGACATAAATGTGTATTGAATAAAGATGTGAGCTTGACATGGATTCTGAGCTAACTAACATGTTTAAAAAGTAGTATCATAGCGTAGTTTATAATAGTTAGTTAGTTAAAAACATACACTACGATGAAAGAGACTGGACGGTTGATAATGTTTAATTTTTGATGCTTATAGTTATTGAGATTTTGGTTTTAACAACCTGACTGTTGGAGCTATACAAGATAGTCTATATTATAAACATAGTCAAAGTCAACAAAAGTCAACGTCAACGGTCAAAGTCAACGCAACAGTCAACACGACGCGTTCGGGACGAAGATTAGAGACAAGACGTTGAAGATATATTATGACTAGGATCTTTATTATAACAAATATATTTTGTGTCAACAAAATATATTTAATCTAGTATTAGTCATGTTTTGGTTTTAGATGTTATTTCCATTAATTAGCCTAATTCTAGGGGGTTAAATGCAATTAGTGAATATTATATTCACTATAAATAGGTTAATTGTAATTAGGGTTTGGTTAATGGTTGAATGACCAATTGATTGGGGTTTCCACTTTGTACAAATCATATGCAATCAATATAGATCAAAGGGGTTTTGATTGTGATTATCATATTTTAATCTAATTCTTCATGATTTGATTCAAGTTTGTTTATCCTCGAATTACATTGACTTTCTGATATTCAAATCCAACTATGAGCTCGTCTAGAAATAGTGACTTGATTGAACTTACTCGAAAATTGCTTGCTTGATATCGAATCATTTGTAAGCGAGCCTCAGCCAGGTCAGCTCAGCTCGTGGCTCGCTCGTTAATAAGTTCGTTGGCTTGCACGTTAACTTGTTGAACTTAAAGCCTAAATTATAGTTTATATAAATTATAAATTAAGATTATATATTATTTAAATAGAACATAGGATCATGTTAACATTTTCTCATAATAAACCTAATATGATTATAGTTTCTAAAATATCAATCATGTATCATTGCTTCAATAAGTTAATATAAACAAATATAAAAATATTAAAATTTTGTTTGTATGCTTAATTCTCTAATAAGGCAAAATTATTTTGGTCATATGTCATCTTCTCACATCCGTTATGCCACATGTCAATAGTTGCTTCGGTAAGTTAATATAAACAAATATAAAAATATTAAAATTTTGTTTGTATGCTTAATTTCTCTAATAAGGTAAATTTACTTTGGTCATATGTCATCTTCTCACATCCGTTATGCCATATGTCAGTAGCATAATAAGTTATTTTCTCACACTAATCTGCTACACTCACTAGCATAGTGACTCAACCATTTAATGATGATGTTAAATATTAATGATATTTTATATACTTTCCAAATTATATAACAAATTTTTTAATAAATAGAAAACATTTTTATATTTATTAAAAATGTAATTTAAAAACAAAGTTTTATAAAATATCAAGTTTTTAAAACAAAGAATTTTCTAAAAAAAATAATGTTGTTGAAAAATACAAGTTTTTATTTCCAAAATAGAACATTTAAAAAATATTTTTTATTAAAACAAATTTTTTTAATCACTTAGGATAGTTATTTATACGTAATTTCAGACATATTTTATCTCAAAAGATATATAATTATTAAATATATTTATTCATACGTAATTTCATATTAATTTCATACATGTTTTTTAAACTATTACACACACGTGTGTGTAAATAATACAAAATTAAACTTTTAATAAATAAACTTGTTGGCTCGAGAACCGACTCGACCCAACTTGGTTCGCCTTGGCCTAGCTCTTTTATGACCCTACTTCTTATGTCTCAGTTGTGGCCTATTGTATTCGCTCGCACATATTATTACCGCATATTATACTGACCGTTGCACAATATGAACCTTTCTTGAAGTTAATGATTCGATCTACTTCAAGATAAACTGAAAATGTATTTTAATTATAATAATTATTAGCTTATTAAACATACGCCCTCAAGTTCACTTTGCATGTACAAACTCATGTGTCAAACGATCAACGTAATAACAAGTCGTAGAAGTACCCAAATTAACATGAAAAGGAATTGAAGCATGTAGATTAATAGTCAGAAGTTAACCTTCTTTATCATGGAACTGCTAATTCATAGAGATTGATTATTAAGAAAAAAGAATCAAACTTAGTGATAGAAACATTTCTTGCATACACATAAAAAAATTAGAATTGTTATTGTTCAATTTCGAAGCTAATTATGACTTTTTTGTAGCATTTACAAAATCTAAACTGGAGTTACCAGGTTATAAAATTCACATCAAAAAATCAACATTTAAAAATATATAATAATAGCATTTACAAAATCTAAACTGGAGTTACCAGGTTATAAAATTCACATCAAAAAATCAACATTTAAAAATATATAATAAGTTGGAAAATTGCTAAACGACATAAATACACCCATGTGATTGATAAAAATGACATGTCTTAGGTTAAAAATGTACATAGAACAATGTTTAGGTAGTTATGAAGATGACAAACGGACACAGCCAGCTACCTAATCCAATAAACCTAATTGAATCACCGTTACCTTTTTTTGAAAGATTGGAAGTGTTCAATTGATTCGTTGTTCCTCCAAGTTGCTTTCCGTAGGCCCTATTTGATTTTGGACCACCATTCTAAGAATGATTACGATCATGGTTGAAGTTGTATCATCTTCTGATGTCTCTTGCAAGTTGTTGTTTGTAGACCAATTGCGTTATTGCTTTTATTTCTTTGACTAGTAAGGGGCGCTCAATTTTGTCGTTCAAAAGAAAAAAAATGGGAAGGTGTGCTTAATTCGTAAAATTTCATGAAATAATAAAAATGTTTGAAAGAATTAATGTTCAAAGAAATTAGAAGCGATTCTATATGTTCCTTGTTGATAAATTTTCACAATGAAATGAGTATAAGAAATAAACAAAAATAAAATTCCACTAAATAACGTCATAAGTACTACAAACTTTCTCACCTTTAAGAGGTAGGGTGATCGCTCATTAAAATATTAAAAATTTAAAATTATAAAATTATCCTCAACCAAAAACAATCCCTCCTTTCCAATAGTGTTTTTAGACTTGGACCGGCTCACACAAACCGGTTGATCATGGAACCAATCCAGTTATGCGTATTTTAGTTCATTTTTAGTTGAACAAGCTGGTTATCGGTTGGATCGGTAAGCTGAAGCACGTGGTTGGATTAGATTGTCGTACTTTTTCAATTTCTATTAACTTTCTTTATATATTTCCATTCAAAATCTCAATTTTTGATTAATTTTGTATTCTTTATTCTGTATTTATATGTTTAAGGCCTCACATTTTATTAGAAATACAATTTGTAGTATAACATAAAGTTATTTTCATATTTTTCTATAGAATTAATACATTGTCTTAAATTTGTTATTATTATGACCTAATTTGGTTTATAACTTCAGTTAGACAAGTCTACTGGTCTAACCATCGGACTAGCAAGAGCACTAGTGTGCATTTTAAAAACATTGCTCTTCGCTTAACCCTACTTTGCTCACCCTCTTCAAACATTTTGGTACTTCATTTCCTTATACAAAAGCCTAATCGAAGAACACTAACTGGGGTACACATTTGGTGAGATCGTTTCATCTCGGGTTTTCATATCTGCTCTTAGTCTTCTTTACTTATATCTTTTCGTTTAGATTGTTTGGCTGGGTTAGGGGTACCAGCACCTGGTTTTTAATAGGGAGAGTCATCCCCTATTTCTGTGTGAATTCTGCTTGCTTGTGATTTGCTGTTTTTTTGTGTTTCTTGTTTTGATTGTACGTCACCCGTGTGTTGTTAATCAGGGAGAGTCATCCCCTATTTTCTGTGCTATTGCTACTTGCTTGTAATTTATTGTTTCTTGTTTCCTCGATTTGATTGTGCGCAACCTTTGTGTTGTCTACCTCGGGTGTGGGACTGCAGTTTGTTTGTGCAGTACTAGTAAGGTGGATAGGCTGATACTATAGATAGTAGAAGCCATTATGCTGCACCGAGATCATGTTCAGTGAAGAGAAGTGCAACTACAGGGAAAAAAGGTTATAGAGTACGAGTGGCTTCGTGGAATGTAGGAACCCTATCTAGTAAGTTATTAGAGTTAATAGATGTGTTGAAAAGACGTAGAGTGCATATAGCGTGTCTTCAGGAGACTAGATGGCGGGGTAGGAGAGCAAAAGAGTGTAATGGTTATAAACTATGGTATTCAGGTTTAGATGGGTCAAAAAATGGAGTAGGTTTCCTAGTTGCTAAAGAACTCAAGATAATGTAGTGGAGGTAAGAAGATACGATGATAGACTTATGCTATTACGAATAGTAATAGAGGATGTAGTAGTGGCAGTAGTTAGTGCGTATGCACCACAAGTTGGATTAGGGGAAGCGGAAAGAAAAAAGTTCTGGGAGAGTTTAGACCAAGTTATGGGAGACATACCTAGAGAAGAAAAAATATGTATAGGAGGAGATTTTAATGGCCATATTGGTAAGTATAATGATCACTTTCCGTTGGTGCATGGAGGCTTTGGGTATGGTCTTAGGAACGACGCCGGGAAGGAGCTTCTTGACATTGCATTAGCACATAACCTAGGCATTATAAATTTGTTTTTTAAGAAAAAAGACTCACACCTAATCACGCTTAGCAGCGGCGGAAGACACACACAGATAGACTATTTGCTGATGAGGGGAGAAGACCGTAGCTCGTGGAAGGACTGTAAGGCAATCCCGGGCGAGTCGGTAGTGACTCAGCATCATATGTTGGTGGCGGATATACGCTTCAAGAGAGTAATTGTCGAACAAACTAAGAGAACTAGACCTACGATCAGATGGGGGCAGCTTAAAGATGAAAATATTTCCACCTTTAGAGATAAGGTCATACCAATGAGCCAGACTGGGCCACAGGAAGATGCAAACCAAAAATGGGAGGTCCATGGCAACTAGAGTTATCCAAGCAGCTAAAGAAACTCTTGTTGTAACAACAAACAGGACAATCGGTCATAAGGAAGCCCGGTGGTGGAACGGAAATGTACAGGAGAAGATAAGAATTAAACAACAAAGTTTTAGAGAGCTTTTACGCTGTAATAATGTGGAAGAACGAGCAGATTTAAAAGATAAATACAAGGAGGCCAAACGTGAGGCGAAAAAGGTTGTGTCAGAGGCAAAGAACACAACGTATGAGAGGATGTACAAGCGATTAGAGACGAAAGAAGGAGAACATGACATGTTTAAGATTGCCAAGGCAAGAGAAAGTAGAAGACAAGACTTGAAAATGGTGAAGTTTATAAAGGCTAAGGATGGAAAGGTCTTGGTGAAGGAGAAAGACATCAAAGGGAGATGGAAAACTTTCTTCGATGACCTTTTCAGCCTAAGGAACCCTAATCAGCAAACTGAGATCGACCAAACAACTCAAACAACGACACAAAACAAGTGCTATTGTAGAAGCATCACAGTCGTCGAAGTTGCGAGAGCTCTTAAGAAAATGGGAAGGGCTAAGGCGGTGGGGCCAGATAACATACCGATTGAAGTGTGGAAGTGTCTCGGAGATGAGGGCATGCAATGGCTAACAGATATATTCAACACTATCTTCAAGACCGGGAAGATGCCGGAGCAGTGGAGAAGCAGTGTCATAGTCCCTATATATAAGAAAAAAGGAGATGTACAATGTTGCGCAAACTACAGGGGAATAAAGCTCTTGAGCCACACGATGAAACTATGGGAAAGAGTTATCGACATAAGAATTAGACGCGAAACTCATGTAGTGGTAAACCAATTTGGATTTATGACAGGACGCTCTACAATAGAATCCATACACGTCATAAGGAGGGTAATTGAGAAATATAGATAAAAGAAAAGGGACCTACATATGGTATTCATTGACCTAGAAAAAGCCTATGACAGTGTTCCACGTCAACTCATTTAGGAAAGTCTTCGACTTAGAGGGGTACCAGAGAGGTATATCAGAATAATCAAGGATATGTATGACGGGGCAAAAACATGTGTGCGAGCACCAGTCGGAGACACAGACTGCTTCCGGTGGAAGTGGGACTCCACCAAGGATCGGCATTGAGCCCATTTCTCTTCACAGTAGTGTTGGATGAGATGACCATGTCTATACAGGAGCCAGTCCTATGGTGCATGCTGTTTGCGGATGATATTATGTTAATATCAGAATCTAAAAGGGTGCTTAACTAGAGACTAGAACAGTGGAGAGCAGCACTAGAGCGCAAAGGCTTAAGGATAAGTCGCTCTAAGACGGAATACATGCATTGTAACTTTAGTGGTGAGACTGAAGAGGACAACCAAATCAGTATTTAGGGATCGTACGTACAGGGAGATGGAGAGATACACAGCGATGTAGTTCACCGTGTCCAATCAGGATGGTGCAAGTGGAGAGCAGCATCAGGGATTTTGTGTGATAAGAGGTTCCCAGTAAAACTAAAGGGAAAACTATTCAGAGTGGTTGTACGCCCAGCTATGTTATACGGAACAGACTGTTAGGCCATAAAGAAATCGCATGAGAGACAAATAGAGATCGCGGAAATGCGAATGCTGAGATGGATGTGTGGACAAACAAGACTGGATCGGATAAGGAATGATGTATTTCGACAGAGGCTACAGGTGGCTTGTATCACGGGTAAAATATGAGAAAGAAGATTAAGATGGTTCGGTCACGTGAAGAGGAGACCAATACAGGCGCCGGATAGAGCAGTAGAGAATATCACCTTAGAGGGTAGGAGGAGTAGAGGAAGACCGAGGTTGACGTGGGACGAGATAATTAGGCGAGATATGGTAGAGTTGCACCTCTCTGAGCACATGATCGAGGATAGCAGTGCGTGGAGGCGTAGAATTAAAATTAAGGACTTCTAGTGGGTTCTGTGGGTAGGAAGAGTAAACGGCACGCCTGATGTATAGTTATTAGACTTCTTCCATGTATAGATAAAACTTGTCGCTTATTTGGTGCATGCTATTTTTATCTCCTTATGTGTTACTGTGGTGTTGTATGATATACATTATGTTGGCTATTGCTATTGTTACCGAGTCGGTGGTCTCTTTGGAAGCGATCTCTCTATCTCCCAAGATAGAGGAAAGACTTGCCACCATCTACCCCTCCCAGACCCTGCTATTAAATAGGATACACTGGGTATGTTTGTTTGTTTGTTTTATTTCCTTATACAAAACTAGCTTGGTTTCATGTTCAGTTGTTTGGTTCTCTCTATCATAGTTATCTCTATTCTTTTTCATCTCCTCTTAATCATAGACCATCTCTCATGGCAATTTCATCATTTTTGGTCGGGTTCGTCCATGAAAATTCATAGATCTTCAATTGATTTCTCATCTAATTCGCGTATGAAATTCATAGATCTTTAATCGATTGAGAGCTACAAACTATACTTTTGATTACTGTTGGTTTTGGTTCGATTTTGATTTTGGTGGCTTCTGCTGATTTTGGGTTCATCAAGTTCTAATATTTCTTTCCACTATTTTGTTTGTGTTCATTTCAAAGACAAAGCGTAATAGGGTGTCAATTTCGATTTTCATTTGGAAAGACAAGTAGATGAGGTATTCCTCTTCAAACTTAGTTTGGTTTTGTTCATTAAGCATTTTATATTGATTTTGAGATATTTTCATGGACATGCTTGGTTCTAGCAACACTACCAGGCTTTTCTCAATACAAGGTTTTCTTAATTTAAGGGTGTCTAATAAATTAGTCTTTATGGTTGGAGTTTTTAATTAGTCAATGGTTATGTGATGATCCAAGAAGAACAAACCATGTAATTGGAAGGAGCAAGAAATTGGTATTTTGATCATACTAAAACATGTCAATGAAAAATCTTGACATTCCAGCAATATGGCAAAGAAATGCTAAATTCCTTTCATTGATGAAATTTGGTGAAATTTCTTTCAATCTCATGTCCCATAATGTGTCAGCTGAACATGATTTTGGATGAACTTAATTTCAATTTGAATTATGTTTAGAAGAAATCTACAAACTAAATGGACACTAACTATACACATTTATTATACTATTGAGAAATGTAACATTATTGTGAACATTGGGAAAAACCTTACACAATTGTGTTAGATAATTGTATTTATATAAATAGTATTCCAATACATGTACATGGAATATTAATGATTAAATATATAACTACACGTTTATTAGTTCTAATATACCCCTCAATCGAAAAAGTAATGGACCTAAGCAAAGCAATGCGTGAAAGTAGACGACCTGAGCCCTCGAAAAACTTTTGGTGAAAATGCCTACCACTTAAAGATTAGTAGAACAAACTTAGTGCACAAACTCCTTGAAGAACCAAGTTCCCGAATGAAGTGATAATCAAGATCGATGTGCTATGCCTATTTATGTGTAATAGGATTTTGGGTCACAACACACAAAAGAGTTGGACGATCAGGTGGTAAAGCATGAAGCACAAACAATAAGTGAGTAATAAATATAATTTTTTAGCAGTACCAAGTGGCTCTCTATATTCGGATTCACATTTGGAACGAGATACGGTTGGTTGTGTATTTACACTCCAAGAAAACAAACTACCATTGAGAAATAAGGAAGAACTATAGGTAGGTTGCCTTGTTTTAATACAATGGGCGTAAACTGTTAGACATTAGGTGTCCAATCATATATAATTTCAATGTTACCATCAAACCTCGACGTAAAGAGTTACACCTTAGACAATAACAAGTAGTAGGGTGTACTTGTTTCACATTATGAATCACGAATTACAGTTTAATCAGTGGTAATTAATCATGTGAAGAAATAACTAACTAAATGAGGATTAAAATTTATTAACTAATTGATAATTATTTAAATGTGTAACACTCGAAATTTCTAGTTAAATAAAAGGAAAGAAAAATAATAAGAAAAGAAAAGGAAAGAGAAATAATAAAAGATATTTTGGTGAGAAAATTAAAGAAGCACAAGTAGAGGGGTTAAAGGTGTAAAAGAGCAAATAATATTATTATTATGTTTAAAGTGGGCATGGCCGCCCACTACTTCTGTTACACCACTGCTTTCGGGATTTTAGAGAAAGAAAGAGCAGAGAATTATCGAATTCTAGAGAGAAGAAGAAAAAGAAGCTACTTAAAGGTAAGATTTTCTTGTAAATGTTTGGTTTCAACAGCGTTTTTAGTCTTAGAACCGATTTCTACGTGTTCTTATATGTGTACATGTGTTCGGTTGTGTGTTTTTGACATATATAGGTGTTAGAAACCTTTGAAAGTTCAAGTTGGAGAGTTAAAGGCTTGAAAGCAGCTAAGGTGAGTTTCTAGACCCCATGTTTTACATGTGTTAAATGATTTTCAGGGCTGAAAATGCATGTAAGTAGTTTTTGTAAAAATTGTATGTATAACCGTATGTTTGAAATGTATGTATGATTATGTGTTGTGGTTGTGCGTACTAGATTAAGGCTTAAAATGATAGTGTAAGTTCTAGAACATGCTAAAGAACATGTTTGGGACTGAAAAATACATTAGAAATGTATAAGTTGTTGTTGATGCGCCCAAACTGGGCCCATGCGCCTAAGTTTTGCCTTAGAAAGATTATAAGTATGGTCATGCGCCCAAATAGGGCCCATGTGTTGGTACCTCTGAAAGATTAACATATTGTCTTTACTTGGCATTGTATTTTATTTTTACAATAGTTTAGGGACTTATGTGTAATATATGTTCCTTTAGTTTCTTTGTTTAGTATAAACAGGATATATGTATTGTGTATAGATAGACGTTTGAACTTTTCTCTCAATTGTACATTGTAATCCTTGCAACTATCAATAGAAACTGATTTGAATTTTTGCAATTGTTGATTACTTTGTTCATATAATTGTTAATTGCTTAATCATAACAAAGAATTGATCCATTTGAACCTATCAAATGGTATCAGAGCCTTCGGTTCAGTGATTTGGAACTTGAAACGACTTTTGAGCACCTGTGAATCACTTGAATCTGTGTTTTGATAGCAATTGTTTAATTAATTGATGATTTCAGTTGTGTTTCATCATTTGAAACATAAATTGAATCACACTTGAGTGATTTGACACCTTCAGATCTGAATTTTCATCAGATTTGAGTGCGAACTGTTCTTCGTTGTTCGAACACAAAATTCAGTAAAATTCTGAACTTTAGTTGTTAATTGAAGCAAAGTTTGTTAAGATCAGGTTGTTACGAAGAGTTTGAGATCAATTAATCAAGTTTTGAAAAGTTTGTTAAGATCAGGTTGTTATGAAGAGGATGACTTAGGCGTTTGATGTGCTGAAATCATCTGAAAATTCCTAAGTGTTTAGGCACATGAACACTGTTCAGACGCTTTAGCACTGTGTAGACGTTTCAGATTGGGCGTTTTAACACTGTTTGTGAGCGTTTTGGCACTATTTGGACGTTTTTCAGACACTAAGTCTCAGGCGTTTTGGAACTGTTTGGATGTTTAGGAACTGTTCAGACGCATCACTACTGTTCGGGTGTTTTATAACTGTTCAGGCGTTTCTAGATTGGAAGTTTCAGAAATACACTAAGGCATTCCCTTAGGCATTTCAAAGTCAAAGTGGGCGCTTCTATAATATTCAGGCGTATCAGAATAAGACTTTTCTTTCAACACTTAGTAAATTTTTCAAAATTTAAAATCCAAAAATAATTTCTTTTCTTTATTTCATTTTAAATCTAAAAACAACAAAAATAGTATATTTTCTTATATTCAAAACTTAAACATGGTTAAGTCTAAAGATTCTGAGAATCGTGTACCAAAGTTGAAGAACAAGCTGAATTCAAGAACTGGTCACTTAGGCTGACACACCATCTGAATTCTATAGATACTGATCTATGGAAATCTATAGAGAAAGGACCTTACATTCCTGTCACCTCTGATGGTCCAGATAGAGGTTTTGTGTATACAAAAGATTCACAAGAACCTTATCCAGAAGATGATTTACATGGGGATGATCTGAAAAAGGTGAAAAATGATATTAAAGCCTATCCACTTATGTGTAAAGGGTTACCTTTGGAAGTACTATCAAGGCTTGAGAACTACCAAACTGGGTACACAACGTACAAAGCTTTGAAAGTTATCTATGAAGGAGGAAAAGAAATTCAAGATCTTAAAAAACAGAAATTGAAAAGACAACTTGAACTGTTTGAGCATATCTTAGGAGAGACCATAAATCAGATGATGAATAGATATGTGCAACTTACAACAGTAATGTCAATTCTAGGGATTAAGAATGATCTTAAAGACCTAAACAATAGACTTCTGAATGCACTCCCATCATCTTGGAAACAAACTGTAACTTTTTTGAAGCATACTGAAAAGTTTCCAATGGATCTTGACCTCCTCATTGCTAAGATTAAGTCAGTGGAAATTGATGAGAGCTCAAGAAATAATGACAGAAATGCATCAGCTTCTCAATACAAGTATGTTGCTTCTCCAGCAAATATTGTAGAGAATACTTTTCTTGTCAAGGATGAATCAACTCTTAAAGATGAGTGTGATTTGTTTGTAGGAGTAGGATTCTTCACCAGTACACCTATCTACTCAACTCAACCACAACCATAGTCTCCTCCAAAAACTCAAATTCCTAAATCTCAAAATAAGACTCCATCTTCTAGCTCTGCTAATCCTAGCAAAGTTAAAGATGTTATAAACAACCTATTACAGGATAAAGAGTCCAAATCTGCCTTTACAACATTTATGGCAAGTTTTCAAGCATACCAAGGCAGTCATCTAACTAAAGTTGATTTAATTTTGCAGGATTTGTTTGAGATGGATCCTGACGATGTAGAAGAGATGGATCTTAACTGGCAGATGGTTATGATAGCTTACAGGACTCAAAAACATTCATATGCCAACAGAAACTACAAACCTAGTGCAAACAAAGCTGTTGGATTTGAAAAATCAAAGTCAAGGTGTTTTAACTGTAACAACCATAGCCACTTTTATAAAGAGTGCAAAGCTCCAAGAACACAAGGAGGACATGGCCAAAGTAGTTCTAACAGTCAGAAATATCATCAACAGTCTCATAAGACATTTCAAAAGCCTTATCAAAGCCTACCAATGCCAGAACTCAAAGAAGAGAAGACCATTGAAGAACCAAAGAAAGCATTAGTTGTAAGCATCAAGGATGGTTATGATTGGAGTGCGTATGCAGAACAGTTTGTAGCTGATATTACTTTTGGTTTAGCACTGATTGCTGAGATGAATGATGAAGACTGGTCTGAAGACAGGGATCCAAAGACAGAAGGTGAATCAGACACTAAGCTAGACTAATTGGAGTAACAAAGCTGATCCAAAGGAAAATTCAGAAGAAGTTGCTCTCATGGCACAGTCTGAACAACCAACGGTTGTGAACTCATCATCTGACACTGAGTCTTCAAATTCTTACCAAAAAATTACAGTGGAAGTAAGGGAGAAAATGTGCACCAAAGCATGTTTTGAACAAGTAGAACACTACAGAACATATTCGTTCAAAATATGTGATAAACTTAAACAAGAAGAGTTAAAGCACATAAAATTTCTGATGATAAAATCATATCTCTTCAAGCTTCTTGGAACAAAACTTTAAAAGAACTTGAACTTGTAAAGAAACAACTTGAAGAGATGACAAAAACTCTTGAACAAGAAAAACTGGCACATGCAGCAACTCAAATTGATTTATCCAAAGTGAAAAGCTCAAAGACAATTATTGAGCAACTGGTGAATGGAAGGAAAGATAAAGATAAAATAGGATTAGGATTCACACATGAACCTATGCCTGAATCTATTACAAATACCTTGCCTGAAAATTTTAATACTCATGATCATTCACCAGAGAATAAATCTAAGCTTAAAGAATATCAAGAAAAGAAGAAAAATAGTCAATCAAATGTCGAGAGTGAAATCAAAAAGATAAACATTGAAATATTCGTGGAGAAAGATTCAGAAAAGATAAAGAATGGTCGTCCTATTAAAGAAAAATCTTATGAACCACGACAAATGAACCTATCAAATGGTATCAGAGCTAATGATGTCAATAACAAAATGAAAGGAAAATGTGAAGAAGAGAAATTAAACACTTCATGTTCTGATGATTCAAGCTCAAATGAATTAATTCAAACAAAGATTGTGAAAAAGAATCTTCTTAAGATTCAATCAAAATCCAAAGCACTAAAACTTCATCAAGAATAAGAAATCAAAGAAGAAGAAAAGCTGCTAAAGCAAAAAAGTTTGAACCAATCAATCAATCAAATCAATCAATACAACTTAAACCAGTGATGTTTATGTCAGCAGGAACTTTTGACATGAACACAATTTCTGAAACTACATATAAACCTAAGATCAAATCTAACTCTGATCTGAAAACAGGTTCAGGTCCTAAGTCTTCTGCTGTTCATAAAAGATTTGTATCTATGGACTCAAAGAGTTGTGATCAAGCTCAAAAGCAAAATCCTATGATTCAAAAGACCAAATTCAAACAAAAGGAACAACATATTAACCTAACTACCCCTAAATCTAAACAAGAATCAAATGTGTCTTCCACATCCAGGGTTAATAAAGTGTTGTTTAATCATTCTCAAAAGTATTGTGATATATGTGATATGTACAATCATAACATATCTGAGTGTTACCTTAACAAGTACTGTCACATCTGTGATATGACAAATCACAACTCTACTAATTGCTACTTTAACAAATACTGTGCATTGTGTGATGAACGAAATCATAATACTGAGGATTGCTTCTTCAGAAAGAACTCACCTAGGAAGGATTTTGGTAATCAAGGATATGTTAATCCAAAGTTTCAAGGAAATCTTAGTCTTGGTTTTCAAAATTTACCAAAACAACCTTCTTTGGGTTTGAGATCCTTCAGAAGAATCAATTCTGACTATGATAATTAGTATAATGTCAGATCACAGCAATACAATCAAGGAAACTTTATTCCACGTTCTGTGAGAATGAAAAATTAAACATTTAACAAGAAAAACTTTTCTAATGTTTCAAATGATGGTTCAAAATTTCTTGATGATGATCTTGAAAATAGATTTATTACTTTGAGGTCAAAACAAAGAAAAGATAATCAAACTGTTTTTCAAAGGGGATTTGAAAATCCAAAATTTCAAAAGAAACCTGATGTAAACAAACTCCATTTTAAGCAGTTTACCATTGTGGGTAAATATGGAAAGCCCAAGACCATCTAGGCTTGGGGTTACTAACTTAACTTAAATGCCTTTGAATGTAGGTATGCCCGCGGAGACCAGTAAACACATGGTATGCTGACAGTGGGTGTAGCTGGCATATGACAAGCAATCAAGCCTTACTCCAAGACTTTAAGACAAAAGATGGTACTCATGTGGCTTTTGGTGGAGATGTAGGTGGAAAGATAACCGATGAAGGAACGGGATCTAATGGAATTATAAGTTTTGATAAAGTCAACTTCTGTGAACAGTTAACTTTAATCTTTTAAGTGTTTCACAAATATGCGATAAATCTTATTCTACTTTATTTGATGACTCTTATTGTTATATTTTAAAGCCAGGATTTCAAATTAGCAAGGAGTGGGTTGTTGTTAAAGCTGTTCGAGATAGAGATGTCTACAAGTTAGATACGTCCCATGTTGATCCTTCGACAAAAATAACTTGCCTTATTGCTCACGCATCAAATGATGAAAGCCAGCTTTGGCATAGACGTCTCGGTCATTCCAACTTTAAAAACATAAACAAACTTGCAGCAGGAAGTCATGTAGTAGGAATTCCATCAAAGAAGTTCGCTATATCAGATCCCTGTAAAGCATGTTTGAAAGGAAAACAACACAGAGCGTCTTATAAGTCAAATTGATAAACTCAACTTCAAAGCCTCTACAGACATTACACATGGATTTATTTTGCTCCAGTAAAGGTGCAGAGCATTGGAAAGAAATCATATTTTTAGTTATCATTGATGACTATAAAAGATTTTCATGGGTTTTCTTTTTGTGTGCAAAATCTGAAATGGCTGAATTGTTAAAAGAGTTTATCACTAAAGTAGAAAATCAAATTGATCTAAAAGTCAAAATAATTAGAAATGATAATGGAACAGAATTCAAAAATGCTAATGTTGATTTGTGTTGTGCAGGAAAAGGGATAGCTCATCAATTCAATGCTCCTAGAACTCCATAACAAAACGGAGTTGCCGAAAGGAAAAACCGAACATTGATTGAAGCAGACCGTGCAATGTTAGCAGATGCTATGATTCCAATCACTTTCTGGGATGAAGCCATATCAACTGCATGTTTCATTAAGAATCGTACTCTATTGGTGAAAGACAAACATAAAACTCCTTATGAGTTGATGTTTGGCAGGAAACCAAACATAAATTTTCTTAAATCGTTTGGTTGTTCGGTTTTTATTTTAAATTCAAATGATCAGCTAGGCAAATTTGATGCAAAATGTGATGATGGATTTTTTCTTGGATATTCGTCAGCTTCTAAAGCTTATAGAGTTTATTACTCTAAGACGAATGTTATCATTGAAACGTTCAATGTTAAATTCCTTGAAAATTATTTTCCATCAGCTGCAAATGGTCTAGCGTGGTTATTTGATTTAGACTCATTGTCAAACTCATTTAATTCTAATTTGTTTGAATCTTCTTGTGTCAACAGGAAACAGGTTGGAGATCTTGGATCCTTTAGTGACGATTCAGACTCTGATGATATGGATGATTCAATCCCAAACTATCCATTTTTCTCATTTGTGAGAGACCCCATCTTCAATTTAGAGAATCATGATCAACAAATTCCCGAGCAACAACGAGTTCCTGAAAATTCTGATGATTCACAACAACTTCCTGTAGATACATGTGTACCTAGTTTCTGAGCTTAGTGTAATATGTCTTTATTGTCTTACACATATGTAATAGTTGGATACTTAATAAATACAAATGTTTGGTTGTATTTATAATGTTTAATATTTTATTAATGAGTTGTTTAACACGTATTGAATTGGTTATATAGGTTTGTGGTTGTTTGAATTAATCTTGGTAATGTAATGTTTAAGAAATATATTCAAACTTAGTAATGTGAAGTTCGCATGCGAATGGCCCATGCTAATGTACCATACGCATGAACAACTTCATGCGAATGACTCAGTCGCACGACTAAACCAAGAGACTGGATCAGTCGCATGATTGTAACATGAGATTGACTTAGTCGCACGACTGAACATTCAGTTGTGCGAATGGATCAACCGCATGGCTCAATCGCACGACTGAACCATACTTGTGGTTCAGTCGCACGAATGAGAAACACTAACCTATAAATACCACTTAAATCATGAAAAAACGCAGCACTTCGAATAGATACGTACCCTAGCCATCCAGAGATCTCTAAGAACCTGTTCCAAGTTCATAGATCGCACTAGATCGATTACCATTCGTTCTTAACGTTTAGTGTCAATCTACAATTGATTCTACGTGCGTTCTCACTGATTGGATCGCCAATCAAATAGGATTCCGCACTATTTGATTCGGTATACACGTTTTTCAGTTAGTATTTCGTTCGATACTTGATCCTAACAAGTGGTATCAGAGCCTTGGCTCTTGATTTACGTGTGATTCAATCGTTTTTGATATAAAAATTATGTTTTTCCACTAAAAACGCAATCTTTTTGTGTCAAACGGTGTTTTAGACGTCTCCAGTTCGTAAAGTAAATTTTTCCCAGCATACGACAATTAGGGTTAGTGAAAATTCATGTTTTTCAGTCCAAAATACCTTAAACCTTCGAATTTTCAAAATACAGCAGCCTCAGTCGCCCGATTGACTCAATCGCACGACTGAGTTCATACGCATCCCTCATACGCACGATTGGACTCATTCGTACCTTTATTCGTACGATTGAACTGTCTAGTCACATTGTTCATCCGCACCTGTTCATTCGCCCGATTGACTCATCCGTATTAGTTCCTTCACAAGGTTGAGCCATTCGCATTGTTCAATCGCCTGAATAGCCCAATCGCACACCTTTATTCGCACAAGCAGACAGTTTTGTTTCTAAGTCTAAAGTTAATAGTAATGGAGGACCAGTATTTAGCGTTTACAGCAGGTAAAGATTCAAGGATCCAGAATCTGTTGCTTCTGGAAAATGAAGTGGGGAATCATAACAAGCCTCCTAAGCTAATCACGTTAGATGATTACCCACAGTGGAAGTAAAGATTTGAGGTTTATTTGAATGGAGTAGATCCCAATCTGTGGGAGTCAATAGAGACAGGGTAATAGCATGCGGTAGGTGCAGATGGAGTCAAACTTACACAGGTGGCATGAATATGGATAAAAGCTCAAGTACAATGCTGAGAAAAAGTTTATGCTCTGCTTACTCAGTCAATTCCGAAGGACATTTTCACCAATTTTGTTAGAACAAGCAAGCAAAGAAGCTGTGGGATGCACTGGAAAAGAGGTATGACGGTAATGCATCGTTAAAAGCTCTAAAGGTTAAAGCTTGAAGAAGGAGTTTGACAACTTCTCGTAATGGGAAAGGAGAGCTTGGATGATGTCATTGATCGGTTCTATACTTAATGAGTGAGCTTCACACTCATGGAGTCACCACTTCTATGGAAGACAAAGTCTTAAACTTTGCAGATGGACTGCCCGAAAAGTGGCTTTCTTTGTCTCCACCTCAACAGAATGATATGCTTGCGAAGTTAGATATCAATGACTTTATTCTGAAACTGAGGGAAGAGAATGAGGATGAAGTACAGGGCTCAAAGTCTACTTATGATCAGAATCCAGCCTATACAACTCAACTCCATAAGCCAAACGTCTGGAGCTCCACTACAAACGGCTTTTGTGTCGAGTTCAGCTGGTCCATCTCAAGCAATTTCTTCAGGATCTGACACGTCAGGGTCGTCTGTACCTAATACATAGCATCTGAAGCCAATTCTATAACTGAAGACCGGAACCTCGGAAATGTGACAGTAGAGGTAGCAAAGGAACACATGGATCTCTTAGCAAGCTGTTGTCCATCCTATGATGGCTAGTTGCTGGGAAAATAAGGAACTGCATCTAGCAGATGAGGACAATCAGGTAGACGAGACCGAGCTGGAAAGGATGGATATAATGTGGCCCTAGCAAGTGTTGTCCGAGAGCTAGAAGTTTGTCAGAAGACCGGACAAAACTTGTTGCAATAAGGACACTACCTTTGGTTTTGACAAGTCTAAGGTTACATGCTTCAATAGTGGGAAAAGGGGCATTTAAGCGTGAGTTGTGAAAAGCCGAAATGACAGGAAATGGGAATCCTTTCTCATCCTTCAATCGTCAGGATAAACCCACAGTTAGTCCTACTTCATCAAGCAAGATCCTAAGCCTTGACCGCTCATAATGAGGAAGGACAGGATGGAGCTGTCGGTTTGTATCTCCGGGAGAATCCAACATTGCTAGCGGTTAAAACTTAGATGTGACTCAACTAGTGAAAGAGATATCGTAGTGGAACTAGCGATGTCTAACATTGAAGAGACTACCCTGTGGTTGATTCATGCCTGAAGAAGGGAAAACTACAACAACATCAGAATCACCAGAACCAGAGACACCAGACTCCGCTTTGATGGCTGATTCCTCAGAACCCTCTCAGGTAAGTACTACTGACCAACTTTTAAATAATCATGCTTGTTCTGATTGTAATAAATTTAGGAAAAGCATTGATCTGAAATTTACTCGGTTATTAGATCACAATGATAGCTAGTAAAGGGTTAGAACTGTGCACAGAAGCCAATAGAGTTTTAAAACAAAATGAGCACAGTACAAAGAAAAGATAGACCTTTGAACAAACAGCTAGGGAAATAGAAGTAGTAGCCTTTAACCAAGCTAATGACATTAGTACTATCTAAACTCCTAGAAGACACTAAGAAACAGAAGGCAGTTTTAGAAGTAGAAAGTAAATTCACTAAACAAAAACTGCACATTGGACAAGTTCCTCTCATATTGTCCAACACTTAGTGAGAGAACGTAACAACGGGAGGGTTTGGGATATAAAGTGTTCCACCACCACCTGAGACCTTGATGAATGCAAAAGTAAACCAATAAATAATAACCCAATCAAGGATCATTGTGTCCACTCCTCTAGTAAGTGACCTAGATTCCATAAGTAACCTATTGAATCTGGCACAAACTAAAGGAGGCCACTTCAAAATCACAAGGTAAATGCCATGT